>CAWUFW010020462.1:0-150775 GCA_963921515.1 Calotriton arnoldi | reverse complement strand
CCAGTGATCAGTGAGATGTCATCAGTGATGTCATCAGTGATGTCACTGACCATGTCATGAGTGATGTAATATGTGACGTCATCAGCAGTGCATTGCAGGGCGCGAGTTATAGTTACCTGAACTAACTATAACGGGGAATTTCACGGGTTTTGTACGAGTGCAATGTCCAACTAACTATAACTGTCCCTAAAACCTTATGGTTTTTTCAGTGAATTTCTAAGGTTTTTTAAATGCAAATTTCTAACTATAACGTGCCTGAAACCTATGGTTTTTTCAGTGAATTTCAAAGGTTTTTTAAATGCTAATTTCTAACTATAACGTGTCTGAAACCTATGGTTTTTTCAGTGAATATACATAAACCTGTAAGATAAATATAAAAATGAATATATATATATATATATATATATATATAATAAAATAAAATATTAAAATAAATATTTATCTTTAAAACAACAATTTACACTACATTAACTAAAACAGTAGAGAAAATATTGGATAGCGTCGTGCATAAAATTACTATTCCCACTCCAAGGCGTGCAACAGTAGGGAAAATGTTGGATAGCGGAGAGGAATAATTTACTATTCCCACTCCAGCAAGTGCAACAGTAGGGAAAGTGTTGGATAGCGGAGGGGAATAATTTACTATTCCCACTCCACGGAGTGCAACAGTAGGGAAAGTGTTGGATAGCGGAGGAGATAAAACACCTATTCCCACTCCAGCGAGTGCAACAGTAGGGAAAGTGTTGGATAGCGGAGGGGAATCGTTTACTATTCCCACTCCAGCAAGTGCAACAGTAGGGAAAGTGTTGGATAGCGAATGGGAATAATTTACTATTCCCACTCCAGGGAGTGCAACAGTAGGGAAAATGTTTGATAGCGGAGGGGAATAATTTACTACTCCCACTCCAGAAGGTCAACAGTAGGGAAAGTGTTGGATAGCGGATGGGAATAATTTACTATTCCCACTCCAGGGAATGCAACAGTAGGGAAAGTGCTGGATAGCAGAGGGGAATAATTTACTATTCCCACTCCAGCAACTGCAACAGTAGGGAAAGTGTTGGATAGCGGAGGGGATAAAATTACTATTCCCACTCCAACTAATGCAACAGTAGGGAAACTGTTGGATAGTGGAGGGGATAAATTACAATTCCCACTCCAGCAAGTGCAACAGTAGGGAAAATGTTGGATAGCGGAGGTGAATAATTTACTATTCCGACTCCAGCAAAATAAACAAATACTTAAATAATAAAAAAAATGTACCTCTCACCAAATACCCCTATAAATAACACCACCACTATTGTAAAACATGACACAATTAACATAATTGCTTAACCATTAATTAATTAACTAATAACAAGAAACAAACAAATTAAAAACAATGAGTAATACATTAATTCATACTATTAAGACTATAAATTAACAATAAAAAATATTATCTGAAAGAATTAAAATTTATATTGATTTTTAATTACTTGCCACACTACTCCCCTGTAAATACACAACTCACTCATAAAAAATTGACACAATTTACATATTTACCAATTAATTATTACTAATTAATAACCAATTAATAATTAACAAATAACAAATTATTTAACACAATTAATATGAAAGATTAAATACACAAATAGTAATTAATAAAAATTATTAATTAATGAATTATAATTAAATTACTTCCACCCTACTCCCCTATAAACCCACAACCCGCTCTTAAAAAAATAACCCAATTTAGATATTTGCCAATTAATTATTAATAATTAATAACCAATGAATAACTAATTAATAACAAATTAATAACACAATATTTTACACAATTAGCATAAAATATTAAATACATGAATATTAATTAATAAAATTATTAATTAATTAATTATAATTAAATTACTTCCCACCCTACTCCCCTATAAACCCACAACCCGCTCCTAAAAAAATAACACAATGAACATATTTACCAATTAATTATTAATAATTAATAACCAATTAATAACTAATGAATAACAAATTAATTAACACAATTAACAATATAAATTATTAAATACAAAAATATTAATTAATTAACATTAATTAATTAATTATAATTAAATTACTTCCCACCCTACTCCCCTATAAACCCACAACCCGCTCCTAAAAAATAACACAATTAACATATTTATCAATTAATTATTAATTAATATCCAATTAACTAATTAATAAATTAATTAACACAATTAACAATATAAATTATTAAATACAAAATTAATTAATTAACGTTATTAATTAATTAATTTTAATTAAATTACTTCCCACCCTATTCCCCTATAAACCCACAACCCGCTACGGAACTAAAACGCAATATTTAATCTCTTAAAAAATTAATAATTTCTGAAAATGTATGAATAAATATATTATAATTACGGCTCCCGGTTTTATGGTATTTATTTTTTTCACATTTCCGTCTGTATTTATCCATATTTATTTTTTGGTCGTTTTATCTGTATTTATCCACATTTATTTTTGACGCAAGAAAAAAAAACGCTAAAGCTAGTATCTTTCCACATTTATTTAAATTGACAGGCACACTTGCACTAGTTTGTTATAGCTGTTTTTTTTAAATTGGAGCCTATGCTAAGTGCACTTTACATATTGGGAGCAAATTTCTTCCCTGTCCTCTAAGAAAAGATGCGTGAATTAGTGATTTTGATTAGGTCTCATTTGCGCAGCTGTCTTGCAAAATGTCAATGCATTACTAACTCTTTTACTCACATTTAATCAGCCATCTCAGAGAGTGTCAGATCTTAGAATATCAGATCATTCTTAGTGTGCACTAGAAGACGACCTACCCCACGAGGCATTGCAAATCGCCCAAATATCGAAAGAATCCTGCATCTTCATCTGTACAGAATAGTGCTTTGATATGGACACTATGGAGAAAATATAGAGCACAGGTGGTGCAAGTCATTTCTCTTCTTGTTTTTATTTTTATTTAAGTAGCACTTAAATAAACATTAAATAGAAAAATGAAGTCATGCTAACTGACTTGCTCACCTCTCACTCAGCCTCACTGCCCAACAGCGTGCATAGTCACGGAGAGATGCAGCCAGGCTTCATGCTAATAGTTGTTGGAGGCATTTCTGCCCCGCTCCCCCCTGCCCTGACACATCAACCTCCTTCACCCTCCCACACAACAAGAAACAAAAGGTTGCTGGAGCAGCAGCCGATGTCCTGGGGTGTTTTCACACCTCTTAATGGACATCGGCTGCTTGCACTGCTCCAGCAATTATCTTGCGAAAACTTCCGCTGTGAGAGGTGCTGGAGTGTCTCTGCAGACACAGTGCTCCCAGTTCCCCCGTCTCTGGAGCAGTTTTGGGTCAGCAGTTTCCCGTTTCTTTTGGCCGCCCCTGTGCACCTCTGACTCGGATTTTACAGAGGAGCACAGAGGCAGGAGGAGCATTTGTTTTATACGTATTTTCCCGTTTTTATATATAAATACAGAGAAAAACCAAAATGTTTTCCGTCTGTATTTATATGTAAAAATCCGTTTAAACGGAAAACCGGGAGCCTTAATTATAATTAAATTACTTCCCACCCTATTCCCCTATAAACCAAAAACCCGCTACAGAACTAAAATACACAAAAATTACTTAACATAAAATTAATTACTTCTAAAAATATCAAACATACATTAAAAAAATAAGCTATACTTTTAACACATATACTAAAATACAGAACACTAAAATAAATTTCGATATTATTAACAACGATATTTTGACTAACGATATTACTAACTTCGATATTAACAAAAACAATATTTCTTACCTGCATGTCGATATTCTGGTTGACGATATTCTTGAAAGGTCGATATGTCACATCGATATTTAAACATCGATATTATGGCATATCAATATTTAAACATCGATATTATGACTCCATACCACCGTGAATAAATGCTGCAACTTTTTGGATGCTTGCCATTGGCGACTCTTGGTATCAGCTATAGGCTGAACTTCCGCTACGTCTATTTCACCTGCGTGCAACCTGTGTTCTATTGTCTCCGATGCCCCTTTGAGTGCGACCTGGATGTCTGCCTCTCCACTACTTCACACGTTGACCTGGATTATGAACTGTTGGTGAGTCCATTGCTGGCTCATGACCATGACTGTTCCGGAGACACATGCTTGATGGATGCGTTTAATCATGCAATAAGAGGGAGATGGAGTATGTGCGCTGATGCGCAGTGCCTCTTTCAGTGGAGTATCATCGAATATCATGCAGGCTTCCCTGACATGCTCCTGGTTGCACGAGATTACGATGACCATGTCTGTTCTTTCGGTTTGCTCAATTGTATGGCGACCCTCTTTGCTTGGAAAGTTGCGAATGACCTTTTGGAGCTGATTGCATTCCACTGTGCTTGTGAATTCTTGCATTTGGATGGATCTCCATAAGTGCGCATGGGAACACGATTTCATTGCCTGTTATTTCCACACTTCAAAAACACAGTTTTTTTCCTTTTTCTCATTTCCTTTTTCGTTCCTTGCAAACTTTCAGATAACGACTTTTTCTACGATTTCGCCATTACAGATTCCGTTTGGCTCTGCTTATCTTTACGTTTTCTTTGCCTGGGTGCTACAGAGCTGGCCAAGTGGAGGGTGCGACCTGGCCGTTCGGGACATTATTGACTTCACTAACTTAACATAAGCCCTGCAGCCATTATCCAGCTTTTGTGCACAATAACACAAGGCTTTATTTTTGCAAAATACCTCTTTCGCACTTTTCACATGAGAACTGTCTGCTGTGTTTTTTCTCAGCATCTTTCGGAACTTTAAATACAACATTGTGGGCAAAGTCAATAAACAATATCCCTTGTTATTCTTCTCTGGACAGGCCCTACCACCTGTATAAAATATACCAATGCAGTTGTTGTTGAACACCCATACTGTGATACAATTGGGATACACGAATAGGTGGCACACACACTTGGAGAGAAACGTTTCCAGGGAGAACAGCGAAACAGCACCTATAATTTAGATTTACCATCTATATTCAAAGTTATGTGGCCTGCAGACAAAGCCCAGAGATCTTCTATCAATCAATCAATCAATCACAGAATTTGTAGAGCGCACTACTTACCCGCAAGGGTCTCAAGGCGCTGGGGAGAGGGAAGGGGGGGGTGCTGCTACTGGTCGAACAGCCAGGTCTTGAGTAGCCTCCTGAAGGTCAGCAGGTCTTGGGTCTGTCGTAGGCTTAGTGGAAGGGTGTTCCAGGTCTTGGCGGCGAGGTGTGAGAAGGATCTGCCGCCAGTGGTTGTTCTTCGAATGCGAGGGACGGTGGCGAGGGAGAGGTCGGCGGAGCGGAGCTGGCGGTTGGGGACGTAGAAGGAGAGTCGTCTGTTGAGGTAGGCTGGGCCGGTTTTGTGGAGTGCCTTGTGTGTGTGGATGAGGAGTTTGAAGGTGATCCTCCTGTCGACGGGGAGCCAGTGCAGGTTCCTCAAGTGGGGGGTGATGTGGCTGTGGCGTGGTACGTCGAGGATCGGGCGTGCAGAGGCGTTTTGAATGCGTTGCAGTCGCTTGATGAGCTTGGCCGGGGCTCCCGCGTAGAGGGCGTTCCCATAGTCAAGTCTGCTACTGACGAGGGCCTGGGTGACTGTTCTTCTTGTGTCTGTCGGGATCCACCTGTAGATCTTGTGAAGCATGCGGAGGGTGTTGAAGCAGGAGGAGGAGACTGCGTTGACTTGCTTGGCCATGGAGAGCGTTGAGTCGAGGATGACTCCCAGGTTGCGTGCGTGGTCGGTGGGTGTCGGGGCTGCTCCCAGCGTCGTTGGCCACCAGGAGTCGTCCCAGGCTGAGGGGTTGGAGCCGAGGATGAGGACCTCCGTCTTGTCCGTGTTCAGCTTTAGTCGGCTGATCTTCATCCAATCGGCGACGGCCTTCATTCCTTCATGGAGATTGGCTTTGCGGCAAGGGGGTCCTTGGTGAGGGAGAGGATCAGTTGAGTGTCGTCGGCGTAGGAGATAATGTTGAGGTCGTGCTGTCTGGCGATGCGTGCAAGCGGGGCCATGTAGATGTTGAACAGTGTTGGGCTGAGGGAAGATCCCTGGGGTACGCCGCAGATGATCTCGGAGGCTTCGGATCGGAAAGGTGGGAGGCGGACTCTCTAGGTTCTGCCGTCGAGGAAGGAGGTGGTCCATTCCAGGGCCTTGTCTTGGATCCCTGCGTCGTGGAGGCGTGTGCGTAGAGTGCGGTGGCAGACAGTGTCGAAGGCGGCGGAGAGGTCCAGCAGGATGAGGGCTGCGGTCTCACCATTGTCCAGCAGGATCCTGATGTCATCGGTGGCGGCGATGAGGGCAGTCTCAGTGCTGTGGTTGCTGCGGAACCCTGATTGGGATGGGTCCAGGATGCTGTTTTCTTCGAGGTATCGGGTTAGCGGTTTGTTGACGATCTTCTCGATGACCTTGGCTGGGAACGGAAGCAGGGAGATGGGCCGGAAGTTCTGAGGTCTCTCGGGTCCGCTTTGGGTTTTTTGAGTAGGGCGTTGATCTCTGCGTGTTTCCAGCTCTCTGGGAAGGTCGCGGTCTCGAAGGAGAGATTGATGACGTTGCACAGGTGGGGTGCGATGGAGCTGCTGGCTTTGTTGAAGATGTGGTGCGGGAAAGGGTCTGACGGGGAGCCGGAGTGTATTGTGCTCATGGTCTTGATGGTGTCCTCGATGTTCACGCTGGCCCAGGCTGGCAGAGGGTCGTGGTCGATGGTGTGTGGCGGGTCTGGTGCATCGATCTTAGTTGGGGCTGTCTGGGTGTTGAAGCTGTCGTGGATGTCGGCGATCTTGCGGTGAAAGAAGGTGGCGAGGGAATCGCACAGGTGTTGCGACGGCGGGATGTCGTTGGTGTTGGAGAGTTCCTTCACGATGTTGAAGAGCTCCTTGCTGTTGTGTGCGTTGTTGTCGAGGCGGTCTTTGAAGGAGATTCTCTTGGCGGACCTGATGAGGTGGTGGTGGTTACGGATGGCGTCTTTGTGGGCTGTGTGGCTGTCCGGTGTCTTATCACTGTGCCATTTCTTCTCTAGTTTCCAGCAGGTACGCTTGGAAGCTAGGAGTTCCGAGGTGAACCAGCTGGCTCTTTTGGTGGTGTCACTGTAGGTGAGCTTTTTCAGCGGGGCGAGGGTGTTGGCACAGTCGTCCATCCATCGTCTGAGGTTGCAGGCAGCGTCGTCGGTGTTGGATGGGTCGGAGGGAGGGCTGAGAGCGAGGGTTGCCCGGAGTTGGTCTTCGGTGACTTTGCTCCAGCAGCGGCGTGGGATCTGTTGGGTGCGGTGGTGTGTGGTGGGTTTCTGGAAGGTGAAATGGATGCAGCGGTGGTCGGTCCAGAGGAGTTCCGTGGTGTGGCTGAAGGAGATGTGGGAGCTTGAGGAGAAGATGGGGTCAAGCGTGTGGCCGGCGGACTGGGTCGGTGTTGTGACGAGCTGGCTCAGACCGAGGTTGGCGAGGCTGTTGATCAGGGTGGTGGAGTTGCTGTCGTCGTTGTTCTCCAGGTGAAAGTTCAGGTCTCCGAGGAGGATGTAGTCGGTAGAGGTCAGGGCGTGCGTGCTGATGAAGTCGGCGATGGAGTCGCTGAACTGGGGTCGGGGCCCAGGGGGTCTGTAGACAAGGGTGCCTCTAAGGGTGGTGTTGGGGTCCGTGTGGATCTGGAAGTGCATGTGTTCGGCGGTGCTGAGAGTGTCGTCGGTGCTGGTCGAGACCCTGATGGTGTTCTTGTGGACGATGGCGATTCCTCCTCCTACTGCGTTGATGCGGTCTCTGCGGGTGATCTTATAGCCGTCTGGGATGGCTATGGCGATGTCGGGAGCGGAGGAGTCGTTCATCCAGGTCTCAGTCAGGAAGGCGACGTCTGGTGATGATGTGTCGAGCAGGTCCCAGAGCTCGACGGCGTGTTTGCGTGCGGAGCGGGTGTTCAGTAGGATGCACCGGAGGTGGTTGAGGTCCTTCTTGGCGGGCGCCTCGGTGGCTCTGAGGCTGGTGTAGCTGCAGTTCCGGCAGGTGAAGGGACCATGGGTGCGTTTCGGGGCGGCCTTGAAGCAGTTGTGTGTCCGTCCGGGGTTGAGAGCGTGGAGTGTGGTGGCATCGTATCGGCGTCGGTCCTCGAGGCTGGAGCGGGGGGCGCGCGGCCCAGGGGTTCTGGCGCTGGGCGCGGTCCAGTCGCGGACAGGCGCAGACGGGCTTGCCTTAGGCGCGCCTTCGGCGATAGGGATTCTATCATATAATAATACTTCTTCTTAGCAACGGGAGGGAAGTTAGGCAGTATAGTCTTTTCTCCATTTTCTTTTTATGATGACATCTCCCTTCATGGACTAACTGGTATACTATTATCTTTCTATCATACATTTTTGTTCTTGTTCTGGCACATATACTGCACGTTACGCCATGTTACTAAAAATAAATATTTTAAAATGTTTCATGTCTGTGTCAGATCTTACAAGTACAAGAGTGACAGTGAAAGGGTGTGTCTTGTTACCGCTAATCCTGAGAGATGTGGAAGTGTTGTGTTCTGAGTTGTCTAATCACTTGTTTCTCTGTAAGGGATTCAGACAGCAAATGAGACAATATAGCAAGTTGGTCCGGGGCTTATGGGCACGCAGATAATAGGATGACTCAGTCCCTACCTACTAAGGTCCCCTAATCGTACACATATTTGTGATCTCTAGTGCCAGGTTAATTGTATTACTGCATTGGTACTGCCTGAGTGAATTCATGAGTGCAAGAGTAATGTGTGGGTGCTTAGATCACTTCATAGGTAGTGCCAAAGTTTAAAGATAACTGCAAGAGTAATCCCTGGGTGATTGTATGACTGCATGGGTAGTACCTCAGAGAATGGATTAGTGCATGGGTAGTGCCTGAGTGAATAGTTGAGGGCAAAACCAGTGCCTTAGTGTCAAGGTTGTGGCAGGAATGAGGCGGAGTCAGATTAGGGTTACACAGAAACACAACCTCACATTTACCGATTGAATGGAAAGCATGTGCCTGCTATACTACAATCCCCAGCATCCTCCAGGGTTATCACAGGCAGTGGCTCGGGAAGTCAGCAGTACTGGATATAGCCCCTCCTGGTTGACGAAACGGTGCTTGTCGTTCTGTTTCCTGCTTGGATACCTGGCCTTGCTGTCTCATCCTCTTCCGTATTTGTATTCCTGCCTTGCGCTCTCAGGTGTGAGCGCTGCTCCGCCTCCAGCTCTGAAGCTGTGCTGGATTACTGTGCCGTTTTCCTGTCTGGGAACTTGGCGAAGCAGATGACGGAGCTCCGCTATTCCGCTTGTGGGACCTCTTTCCTGCCGGCAGTGAAAGCCGGCTGATCCCTGTCGCGGTATCTGTTTTCTTATTTGTTTCGGAAGGTGGTACGAGACCGGAGGAGTCTGCCTTCACTCTGCCTTCATTTTTGCCTGCTCCTGTGACGTTACAGGGAGCAGCTTCTCTCCCGGACAGATAAATGATTAGAGCGCTCGACGTTCTTATTACCTTTACCATTTTGTTCTACTTTTGTGGTTGGTAATGATTGCCAGTTACCTCTAGACTTTACCTTTGTTTAGCATATTCCGTGGGTGGAGAGCCCCGGTTGCAGGACTTTCTGGTCTCACTATTGGACACTCCCTCGTGTGTGTGGCATTCTCATTGGTTTGTGGACACAGTATTGCTGGACATTGTGGCATTCCATCCATTTTACTTTTGTGATGTATGCTGGGATTGTGAGTATGTTTCTATAGGAGGAGGGTACCAGGTTAAGGGCAAACTATATTGGTATGCATGTGCTTTGATTCTTGTCCCCTCTCTTGCACACAGGGTCCTTCTGTCCAGGTAGATGTTCTTGAGTGTCCTGGTGGTCTACCATAATCCAGGGAGGTCCGACCAGCGATTCTGCAGTCCAGCAGTGTTAATTATTTTGTTCCATTTCCCCTTTTCCCCGGTGCACTGCTTATCAGAGAAGTGAAGTATAGCATACTCTCTCTGTGTGGAAGGGAAGTGGAGGTCAAGCGTCTTTCCATCATCCCCGCTGGGCGTTCTAGAAGGTTAGTGACATACCGTCTACCAGTCCCGACGCTTAGTGATTACATTAGTACATGCGTACTGTCTGGGTGAGTACAGGAGTAGTGCCTGGGTGATTGTATGTCTGCATGGGAACTATCTGAGTGACACTATTGTAGTGTGGTTTGTGGCCTCATTGCCTACATTGCTACGTTAGCTTAGGCCTGGCTGCCATGATGCCTTTTTGCACACGTTACTTTGTGACTTTGTTTTTCTAGACTCTGCTTGTGTCCGGCTATATTAGAACTGTCTGCCTTTTTGCCTTTCACCTTTTCTCCTGTTCCCTGTGGGTTGCGTCTGCACACCATGTACAAGGTCGAAAAACAACGTCCCTTGTTCTTGCTGATCTGGTCAGCCTCTTGCACTTAGACATAACACAGAATACAGCTGCACTGGGGAAATTCGTATGCTTTTAATATTGTGATCTCGCTATTTGTGACACTTGGAGAATAACCTTTCCAGGGAGAAGAGCTGTGCTTGTCTGATGATGTAAACCTTGCATCTAGATATTGAGGTATGGGGGTCCGTTCGACAAAGCCCAGAGGTCTTCTATTTTTATAATAAACTAGTTTTTAGCACGGGGATGGTGGTAAGGCCATTTAGTCCTATATCCACTGTCTCTATAAAATGCTGTCCCCGTTTGTATTCTATGGAATTGTAACCATGCTTATTATTTTATCATTATGCATTATGCTGATAGTACTGGCACGTGTACTGTATCTTAGAGCACGATAGTTGAAATAAACATTTTAAACTATACTGTGTCTCTTATTACGCACGTTGTGGACAAGTATGAGTGAGTTATGAAAGAGTGTTCTTGCTCCCGCGAGTCCTGAGAGAGACCGTGTTCTGGGTTGTCTAATCATTGGTAGCTGCGCTGCGAATGAGACGCTAAAGCTAGTCGGATTGGGATTGTGGGTACTAAGGGGCATGGTTGCCTCACCACTATACTCCGAGGTCCTATTATCCTGTGCATAGCTCTGTGTATGTGCAGAATCCCTACAACATGGCGCCACCAACGTGGTGGGCTGCTTATCTGCGAGACGCTTGAGTAGTGCTTGTCCACAACACCCTTCGCATACGTTTCCGGAAGCGTGTGTGAGGGTGGTACCTCCTATATTGATGTTTTTATAGGTTCTTTCAAGCTTGAAGTTAATAAAAGGTGTTAATATAAACCCTATATAGTGCTGCCTCGTACTAGGTTGTCGAACATTCTTAGCCTTAATGGCTGTCAACATTGCGGCACATAGTCGTGCAGCGCTCCGAGCACATTTGACAGCGTATGGAGTGCCTGATGCGGGTGTCGATCTGATCTTTGTGGTACAAGCGGATCCTGCTTACCACTTTGAGGTGTTTTACTCTTGGGTCACCTTCCCGGCGGTGGATGGGACTGATAATCTGTTCCACGAATATACAGCCACCGCTCTTCCTAATGTTTATAGGCCTTATCGGACTCTTGAAGTACCGCTCACGGCCTGGCAACACCGTGTTTGGTTTAATGGCGCCCTCCCACAACCGGTTACCCCGATTTGTTTAGGCCCCTTATCGATTGAAGGGGCCACTTGGCCAGTCTTGGCCGGGTATACTCCACATCCGCGTTATTTGACGCTTGCGGTTGATGAACTCCGTGTCTTGCATACGTCTTTGGTACGCGTTCACAGAGCTTTGGTACAATATGTTACAGGCAACGTCCAGGGAGCCCCTCATGGAGTTGCGGCGCATCCAGCTGGACCGGGCGGTGTAACTATAAGTCCCGTCATGGTTAATTCGGTGATGGGCAAGCGCCCACAAAATAAGGATGATTTACCTTATTGGCTTGCAGAGAAATTTGACCAGCTGGAGGCAGTTTTTCCTAATACTTCTCCTGTGGAAAAACACAGGATTTTGACGATTAGTTTGCCAAAAGACTTAATCCCCGAGTTGGCAGAATGCAACAACTGGGGCAAGGTATTCGCAGCCATATATGCGAAGTGTTTCGGCACTCCTTCCATGACAGTACTCCCCTCTGTAATTAAACGAGTGCAGGATGAACATGGCCCTGAGACGGCTGTGGAATTAGGGATGACACTGGTGGGAGTGTTCGATGTAGTGGCTGACCTAATCCTTGCAAACGTCAAGGGTGATGCAGTCAACTTTCAAGTAGCTAATGCTTTGGCTTTGATCCCAGAGCCGGACAAGCCACGCGAATTACCGAAAATTATTGCACAGGCTTATAATACCATTGGCCGCAATAGCCTGGGAGTTAAGCCTTTTGCTAAAACGCAAACTCAATCACAACCACAACAAAAAACTCAATCTGAGAAAGATGAGAAACCGTTCTTTACTAAAAAGAGCTGGAGGTTGAAGAAACAGGGTAAGTAACAGAAAAGGCCAGGGTCGCGTACTGCATCCCCGGTTTCCGTATCTTCTGAACGCACTTATGATTTGCGCGACCGAGCGAGAATTAAATCTCCAGAGAGATTTCAGGTCCCTGATCCGCATTCTCCTTGTTCTTCACAGGCACCATCGACCTCCCAGACTGGTGGAGGAGATCGCCAGGAAAGAGGAAGGGGTCGTGAAGCCCCACAGGGACGAGACCAACCTCGACAACCAGTCCGAGGGAAACCAGAAGAATTTCTACGTCCTCGCCCACAGTTTCAGAAGAAAAAAGTTGCAGCTGTAACAGCGAGGTATGCCACAGACGGTGAGAATGAGACTCCTGAATTGGACGTGGGCAGTAACGCTGCTAGACAGCGCCGCGGAAGTTACCATAGTGCGCGAGGCACTGCATCCTCATGTGGAGGCGACAGCAACTGAAACATTCATTACTGTCGAGACAGCTGACACCCGAGTGGCACCCCCTGACAGACTATATAATATTGTCATTCAAATTGAAGGTGACATTGAGCGTGTTATTAAAAGGATTTTTGGGGAGAATCTGACCTCTTCATACGACATTTTGTTGGCAGAGGCGGATTGGCCGCCCCCATTCGTACTTGCTGTTTGTCGCGGGGAGGAGGTAATCCTTCTGAGCTTTTCTCGTCATGTCCCCAAGGACAAAGCGGAGGCTCTCGCAGCTGAATGGGCTGGGGCCCTAGCTCCGGCGCTATACCGTAATCACGTGGGCTGGGATGACGATTCTCCACCCCATGATATACCATTGCGGTCGCTGCCACAGCCACAACCCCAATATCCCATCCGGCGGGAAGCTAAAGGTCCCGTTTCCGATATTCTGACACAGTTGGAATATCAAGGAGTAATTGAAACATGCGTATCACCAATGAATAATCCCCTTTTTGCGGTTTCTAAACCCGATGGATCATACCGTTTAGTTTTGGATTACCGACATTTGAACTCTCATTGTCGGACCTTTGCGGTACAAAATACCCACAGTTCTGCGCTTGTAGACAGTCTTGTTCGTAAAAAATATAAAACGACACTTGACCTATCCAATGGATTTTACACGCACAACTTGTCCCCGGAGTGCAGCCAATGGAGCGCTTTCACTTCCGGTGGTAAACAATTCAAATTTCGGCGTCTGCCCATGGGCTACAAGAACAGCCCGGGTGTCTTCGCCGCCCGTGTGGTCTCATTGTTAGACAGCATAGACCCAGATGCGTGTTCGTACGTCAACGATATCTATCTGACAGACGATGAGCTATGGCCGCATCTTTCCCGAGTGGACCGCATTATTCTTGAATTTGCGGTCTTAGGATACAAATTTAATTTTGCCAAATCTCACATTGCTGAATTTACCATTTTGTTCATGGGCTATGAGCTCAACAATGAAGGTAAGGGCTTAGCACCCCATTTCTTGGAGAAGTGCGTACTTTTGCGCCCTTCGTCCACACTGAAGAAGCTTCAGTCATTACTGGGTTTTCTAAACTTCGGGCGTACTTACATTCCTGAATATGCCCAGCGTATCAAGCCTCTTTATGCCTTGATACAACCTACCTTTTCGAAGTCATGCTGGCTTCCTGAGCATTCCTCTATACTGCAGTCTTTGCAGTCTGATCTACTTGAATCTAAATTCTTGTTGACTCGTGATAACCACACAAACCTGGTAATTAGAATCGTTCGAGGGGCAGTGGGTTTCACATACTTAACCTTTAATGAAGGTGACACAGTACCGATTGCATACAATTCACACCTTTACACTTCAGCGGAGTTGCGCTTTTCCTCTGTGGAGAAAGTTTTGACTGCAGTGCAAATGGCGATTCTAAAGGAACGCGCACTGGCACAGGGAAAACGCATTTTGGTGGTGACACCATGTCCTGCCCTCGAGGCAGTGACGAAGGCAAGTGTACCAAACTCTAAAGCCTTGCACCCCCGTTGGATACAATGGGCTACCTCTTTGACGTCCCCGGATGTCACTTTTATCTTTGATTCCTCACTTCAGACACAGGAGTTCTTACAGTATGAATTTGTTCATCCTCCTCCTCTGTCTTTGCTATCGCTTGAGGAGTATGAATGTATTATATATACCGATGGTTCGGTACAACCGGCCACGGGTTCCAAGCATGCTTATTCCGCAGCGTGTTCTATTGTTGCAGGTACTATGGTGAACGGAGAGTTCAAATCGACTGTAGTGCACACTCAGGCACTAGGTGACAGTACTGCACAATTGGCCGAGCTGCGTGCTTTGGTGCTCGCACTTGAGTTCGCGAATCCAGAAGTGACTACTCTTGTTGTATGCGATTCTTACTACTGTGTTCAATCATTTAATGACAACCTATTCTTTTGGTCGCAAAATGACTATAGAGATGCTAAAGGCAGCACAATTAAGCATAAAACGCTTTGGGTTCGAGTGGCAGATCTTAAACAACGTTTGCCTCTCACACAGGTGATTCACACCCTTGGCCACCAGCGTGTGGGCGCACACGCTGTCGGTAACAGTTTGGCAGATGAAGCTGCCAAATCAGCAGTAGCCACGTGCTCAGTAGCGGCAGTTACAAGATCCATGACTAAAATAGATAATGATATTTTGGCAGCTATTGCTGCGACAAAGGAAGGTGCTAATTACCCAAGGGGTTTCCCTTCCAAGTACTCTTATCACTTAGGTCCCGAACAGGTTCCTTACGTAAGAATTCCAGACTTTGGTGATCGGCTGATTCCCAACGCGGACCGCAGACCTTCCTTGATAACGGCCGCACACGAAGGCTTGGCTTCGGCCCATGCTGGCGTGTCTGCGACTGTTTCCATCTTGCAGCAGCGTTACTGGTGGCGTGGTTTATATAAACAGACCCGTACTTATGTGCTTTCTTGTG
This sequence comes from Calotriton arnoldi, assembly GCA_963921515.1. Classification (NCBI taxonomy): domain Eukaryota; kingdom Metazoa; phylum Chordata; class Amphibia; order Caudata; family Salamandridae; genus Calotriton; species Calotriton arnoldi. Next base: position 135,485 of record CAWUFW010020462.1, on the reverse strand, counting down.
ATGTTTGTCAGCAAATTAAGCCTTCGACGGTTACACGACCACCACAAACACAGCTCTGCATTTCTAACAGACCTTTTGGGTGTGTTTACCTGGATCACTGCGGTCCATTTTCTTCGGACACTGCATATAAATACATCTTAGTTGCAGTGGATTCGTGCACACGTTTCATCTGTGTTTGGCCACAACGAAGTGCTGACGCTCGAAATGTCATCAGGGATTTGCGTGTCTTTGTGGGAATTTTTGCCTGCGGCACCTTCCATTCTGACCAAGGTCCAGCGTTCGCCTCTAAGGCCTACAAGGACACTATGGGGTCACTGGGGGTGCGGGTGCAATTTTCGTCTCCATATAGACCTGAGGGTAATTCAATTGTGGAGCGAATGAACCGTGACTTAAAGCAATCCTTGACAGCTAGAGTCTTAGGTACTGGCAGGAACTGGCTGGCCCACTTGTATGGCGTACAACGTGCACTTAATAATCTCCTTAGAAGATCTCTGGGTGGGCGGAAACCCATACGAAATGCTCTTTGGCATACAAATGTTTGTGCCAGACTTTGATGGTCTAGACATGGCGGCAAAAGCCGCAATCTTTGACGTAGATAATCATTCTACTATGTTACAGGACTTACAAGGAGCTCATGACAAACTTGCTAATGAACACTTGCCTTCAGCCACTGACGCTGCGTTGCAGATTCTGGTTGCCGGCTGGCTTCCGAAGGTTGGAGAACTGGTCCGAGAGAAGGTGGAGAACAAAAAAGAATTTGGCCCCTCTTATCGTGCACCGGTTCCAGTCCTTGGTTTGAAGGGTACTCGTACTGTCATCTTACCACCGCTTCCTGGTCGCAAGGACAACAGATACATCTCAGTGGACAATGTCAAGCTACAACATCTGGCCGATCCTGAATAGTGTAACACCTGCGGTCTCCTGTCCAGCCATTTATAGGGCTCAGGTTTATGGCCCTACAGCCCGCGCGGACACTGATGTTGCCATTGAGATGGTCAATTTGCCTGATCGCCTGCTCGACTTCCTGGCTTCCTCCTGAAACGAGGAGACCGAGTATACCTATCCCGCCACCGAGTCGGTGGCTCATTTACCAACAACACCACTGAGCCCAACCCGTTTTTCATTTGATTCGGATTCCACCTCATCACTTATCCCGTCCGGCTTCAGTATTTTTGTATCCTGGTTCAGAGACAATTTTTTGGTCCCACCATGGACATATATCTGGTTGGTACTGTTCCTGATTTTTCTGTTCATGTCCATTGGCTTTGTGACAGTTTTCTTCTTGCTCATTAATGGTCACTATTTACCAGAACGCTCTGCAGTGAACTGTGTTGCTGGAACTTTGGCTCCGCATTCTTCATCTCACATCATGAAGCGTGACCACACATTTGTGAACATTTCAGCTTTCCCAGTCGCTGATGGCATCGTATGGGATGCGGTAAATTTCCAAATTCATGGACCAACCGAGATTATTAATGTACCAAATGTCCTCCGTGTTTCAATGGGTGATGTCGTTAAAAGTAATATTCATTCTGACGATTGGGATGTGCATGCAGTTGAATCGTTGTTTTCCGATTTGAAATATTATGCTGCTTTTAATGCTGAAGATCTGTATTTAAATTCTGCAAATTATGCTGACTTATACTGTTACCAGCATTGGGGTGACCATTTTCTCCACAAACCAAGTACTCTTCGGGGTCCTTTTAATTACACTCAATGGGAACATTGTCCGACCCCTTTGCCAGGTAGCTCCCAGACTCTTAGAAATAAATGTACGTATTTTACAGATTTCGATAGGTCGAACCCTGGGTCCTATTATTTTAAATTGAACCTTTCGTCCAATCAGAAGATCATGTTGACCCACTCCAAATTACTATATTCGGGTTCCTTTTTGAAGACATTAGTAGTGGGTGGTTATGAACACTGGCAGGACACCATTGACTTAAAGTCTATTTGGGGCACTAAATCATGGCAGGTCCGGGGTACGGAAGCCTTACACCGTGCTTGCCTAATCCCGGCCCAGATTTTATTTTTAAATAGTACGATCTATCAAACGACCTGTTGGGGTTTGGGTACTTCTAAACAATTGAATGCACCCTCCATTCCCGCATTGTCTTCCACTCCCAATGAAAGCTTGCATTTTAATATATCACTAACCGATTTGCAAGCTTTGTTTCAAAACAATTCGTTTAATATCTCGACGATTGTTCAGTCACCCTGGCTGGCCTGGCACGTAGCATCAGATGCCTGCCAACTGCGTTTTCATGACTCAGCTCCTGGTTATAAACAGGATAAGCCATATCCGAGGTTCTCTGACTCTCGTACTGTTACAACATATTCCGGTGGTAAATTGTGTAAACAGTGGTTGCAGCACTCTTCATTAGATTCTGTAAAACAACATTTGTCCCTCCTATCAGGCAACATTGATCTGTCCGATTTTGTTCTGGGGACTCGTGGTCCTCGACCTAAGAGATTCATTTATTAAACTTACAATGAACTCTGGAAGCTTTCACAAATTGAAGCTGCTTCCCGTCTTCGGGAAATCGATCAAGCAAATCTAGAAAAAGTGCTTGCTGTTGTTGACAATAGTATTAATACCCTGTCTTCCCGCATTTACACATTAGAGAATATTGTATCGTCTGTTGTTGATATTGTACGGGATGATGTGTCTGTGTTATACCATGGTCAGAATCAATTGCGTTCAGTAATGCAGTTTGCATGGACTTTGCAAACACTGAAAATGGGTAAAGTTCCTTGGCATTTTTTAAACACGTCTGCCTTATTCTTACCGTTTAATTTAAGTGACAAACAGCAATTCATGTCCATGAAAGATGCAACATACACTCTCTTACATATCGAGAAGATAGAGCCATTACCATTCTCTGTGGCGGAGTTGGACTCTGCTGTGTGGCTAGTACACGGGGTTATCGCTTTGCCTTTTTCTTTATTTGAGTTCAGTTCATGCATGAAGCATTATCCTGTTGGCCGTTTTCAGCCTTTAGGCAGTACCTTCTTGCATGAACTTTGGTCCCTGCCTTTCATGTACAGGTGCATAAGGTACGGAAAAGAGGTTTTTCTCACAGGAGAGTCTTGCGATTCTGCAGTGGGTCATTCCCTCATTTGTAAAAACATTAAATTGCACGGGGCTTGTAACGTTTCGGCTCCGAATCTTGCTTGTGTTTTAAAGGGCATTCCTGCTCCTGCTATATCACCTACTTTCACTGTGCTTGCAAATGGTAGCTATCTCCTTCTGAATAACCAGGACTGCTGTGGAATGCTGGCCGGCATCCCCTATATTGTAACAGTTTCCCACCGCATTGTGTGCTGCAAAAATGTGCTTTTTCCTCCCCCGCACGACATAATAGATAGTTCCATTTGGCCTTCCATTCCGACTTTGAAGGCAGATTTCAATCAATTGAGCAGAATAAAGGCGCTATTATTAAACCAGGAGGTTATGCTCACGTCCGCACGGGAGACATTTATCCTCCAGGTGGCTAGTACCCACAGTGAGATACAGGCCCTTTTGAACACAAACCTCCCACAACATTTCGGTGAGCTGATTCACTGCGTTTTCAATGCATCTCGCACCGAAGGTCTTGTGCACTTTTTTAAAGTTGTGGGATCTGGCCTTGTTACCTCCTTTCAAACTATATTTGGTGTAATACCGGCTTTTATTCATTCTATTTTTTCCAGCGTCTTTGGCGGCTATCCGTTGATCCTAGCGTTAGCTGCTGGAATACTACTTTTAATTTGTTTGCTGCGCAATGGCTGCACTTCCTGGGGGCCTACTCGACCACGGTCGGCTCCGGTTGCTTCGTGAACGAATGCTCCTCAGCTTCGGCATCCTACCATTGGTGACACTCAGTGTGTCATATAAACTTTCTTTTCGCTTTGCGTATTTCACTTGCATGCAACCTGTGATGTCTTGCTTAAGATGTCCTTTCTCTTGGTCCTTGGATCTTTGCCTCTCCAATACGTCTCAGTCGGACCTGGATTTTGAACAGTTGATGGGTCCCTTAGTGGCCCATGAACAGGAATGTTCTGGCACTGGATTGATGGCGCGTGCAGCTGCACTTGGAGTTTGGGCGCAATGGGATATCTGGGCGGCTGCTCAGAATCTCCTACAACAAAGTTATATTGAGTATCACGCAAGTTGTCCCGCAATGCTGATCTCTGCTCCCTTTTATGAGGAACATGTATGCAGTTTTGATCTGTTGAATTGGATGGCGTCTCTTTTTTCAGACGATACCAATGATATCCTTTTGGAAGGTGTGGTGTTTTTTTGCACTTACACTCTATTGGATTAAGGGGCCTCCGCTTTCAGCGTCCTGCGTCTCTGGATTTTTTTTGCCCTCGCTGGATTTTGTTTTATCCTGAAATTATTTTTTTTTCTCCCCATTCACTGCCCTCCATTGTGGACTATTCCCGGATAGACGTTTGCATTCTGCTCCATCAATTTGAACTCTGTTTTCGTCCTTTGTCTTGGCCTATGGACTGACCAGGGGAGGGTGTAGTGTGGTTTGTGGCCTCATTGCCTACATTGCTACGTTAGCTTAGGCCTGGCTGCCATGATGCCTTTTTGCACACGTTACTTTGTGACTTTGTTTTTTCTAGACTCTGCTTGTGCCCGGCTATATTAGAACTGTCTGCCTTTTTGCCTTTCACCTTTTCTCCTGTTCCCTGTGGGTTGCGTCTGCACACCGTGTACAAGGTCAAAAAACAACGTCCCTTGTTCTTGCTGATCTGGTCAGCCTCTCGCACTTAGACATAACACAGAATACAGCTGCACTGGGGAAATTCGTATGCTTTTAATATTGTGATCTGGCTGTTTGTGACACTTGGAGAATAACCTTTCCAGGGAGAAGGGCTGTGCTTGTCTGATGATGTAAACCTTGCATCTAGATATTGAGGTATGGGGGTCCGCTCGACAAAGCCCAGAGGTCTTCTATTTTTATAATAAACTAGTTATTAGCACGGTGAGGGTGGTAAGGCCATTTAGTCCTATATCCACTGTCTTTATAAAATGCTGTCCCCGTTTGTATTCTATGGAATTGTAACCATGCTTATTATTTTATCATTATGCATTATGCTGATAGTACTGGCACGTGTACTGTATCTTAGAGCACGATAGTTGAAATAAACATTTTAAACTATACTGTGTCTCTTATTACGCACGTTGTGGACAAGTATGAGTGAGTTATGAAAGAGTGTTCTTGCTCCCGCGAGTCCTGAGAGAGACCGTGTTCTGGGTTGTCTAATCATTGGTAGCTGCGCTGCGAATGAGACGCTAAAGCTAGTCGGATTGGGATTGTGGGTACTAAGGGGCATGGTTGGCTCACCACTATACTCTGAGGTCCTATTATCCTGTGCATAGCTCTGTGTATGTGCAGAATCCCTACAACACTATGAGTACAAGGGTAATGTCTTAGTCATTGGATAAGTGCATGGTTAGTGCATGAGGGAATAGATGAGTGCATGGGTGGTGCCTGAGTGAATGGATGAGTGCATGAGTACTGCCTGGATTATTGTATGAGTACATGGGTAGTCCGTTGGTGATTGCATAAGTGCAGGGGTAGTGTCTGGGTGATAACATGAGTGCATAGGTTGTGCCTGTGTAAAAGGAAAAATGCGAGGATAGGGCCTGGGGTATCCTATTAATGCTAAAGTTGTGCTACAGAGATTACATGAGAGCATAGATACTGTTTGTGTGAAAGAATGACTACCGGGCTGATGACATCAGCAACATGATCAAAGTTTTCAAATAGTATAAAGGATCAAGAATAATTTTTATTGCAAATAAATAACATATAAATGAACTTCAAATATTGTTTCACGTTATCATACATATTATTATGTATTCTTACCTTTTTAAGTTATTTAGAAACATCACTCTGTTGAACCATTTTAGAGTAGTATTGTGCTAAACAGGATTAAAACTCTTTTCAAATTCACCACTACCTACTATAAAGAAGAAGAAGAAAAACTGTTATGTAATGTAATGTATTACATAAATTATACTATTACATTTTTAAGAGGACAACATAATTTTTGAATTACATAACATTTTCAGTTTCCCTTTTTTGCTGTTCTCAGATTCCACTTAACTTCACCAAAGACCGTGATTTCAACGTAGTATCATCATGGAACAGCGAGGAAAAAAACAATCATCTAGATTGTAGAAGAAAAAAAAATCAGCATAGAGCATTATTTTCAATATCTGTAGCTATGTGTTTTCATAACTACAGTTTCTTAATTACATCCTTCTTGTACATTATGTCTAATATTTATCTGAAGTTCACTTGCCAAAATGTACACTCTCATTTACATCTGGTACAATATACACAACAAATATATAAACTATTTGCTTTTCAACACAATTTTCCAAATGCAACACCAATTAGCACAAATAATAATCCAAACACTAATTAGAATTAGTAATTCTTTGCAGTGCTGTCTACTTTCTGTTCACATCTTCCCAATAGGCCGAATGATGTATTCAAAACTTTGGCTTCCAAAATAACAAATATGAATTTGATAATTCGTAAGGCAATCTAGCTTTAAATTCCAAGTGGGCATCATTGCAATGTGTCCATCCTTTATTACACTTTAAATATACAGTACAGTGTCCAGATGTGGTAGTAGGTCCAGCATGGAAAATAATAGCCACTGTCAGCTGCCTGCCATCCAAGAACACACTCTGCTGCCCCCCTCTCAGTCTCAGACCGCACCGTACTGCGCTGTGTCCTGTCAAGGCTGGCGCTCATTGAGGCCCTGAAGAAAAGACTGGCCTGGCACCTCGAGGAGATCCGTGTCTAGTTCCCTCTGCCCCATTTTTTACTTTTATTTTGGTGGGTGGGTCTTGTTTGCTGTTGTGGGTGGGGAGGGTGGGGATGTGGGAGTTGGTATCGGAGTTTCTATAATTGTTTCATAGACAATGGTTGGGGACGTGGAAATTTCATTGGTTTGGGGAGAGGGGCGAGCCAGTTGTTGTTGAAGGTGGGTTGAAGGGTGGGTTTTTTGTTTGACTAGAATAATAAATATTTAAGTTTCTTTATTTATGTCTCTAATCAAGATCTTTGGGGGTGTTTTACTTTTCAAAGCTGCCTTTTAGCGCAACGTATTTTTAAAATGTGCCGATTGTGTGGTACAACAATTAGGTATGTGCTATTCCTATGTGGTACTTTTGGTCTACTACAATCCTAGTCTCTGCAGTCTGCAACTATATTGACCACTAAAGGGGGGTGGGGGTTTGCAACTGCCTTTCCAACAACAACTTAGTAGAACAACAAACTATAGTTCTCTTACCGAATAGAAGAAGCAAGGGCTACAGGGTATCCCAAGGTGCCATGGTGGGGGTGGTAGTAGCAGACTAGCGCACTAACAACAGTGCATGAATCAGAAGTCAGGTCCCACTCCCACCTAGGTGAACTCCAACTGTAGGATTTTAATAAGAAGGATTATTCATCGCAGGCAACTAAATGGAAATTAAAAAAATGAGTTAGTGTGTTATATATTATTAGCTTTACAAACACTTGAGACCAGACTAGCACACAACAAAGAATACCTGATGCAGAATAACGAACAAGAAACAATACTAAATTAGTCAGAGCCAGGGCCGTTTCTACCATTAGGCAACACTAGGCGGCCGCCTAGGGCGGCAAAAGGGCTAGGGCGGCAAAAGGGGGAAACATTTTTTAATTTGAAGGCAGCAGCACCTGATTGTGAGTGCAAGCGCACCTGCTTGTACATGCTGCGCAGCGCTGAGCGCACCCTAGAATAGTGGTGTGTGGAGCGGGCCAGCGGTACCAGTGTGTGGGTCCCCAGGGCTGTCAATCTTGTAGCGCAGGAAAGCGCTACCAATGACGGCCCTAGATCATTTAGCCAGTGACGGTGACTCGCACGTCGCACCACCCTCTCTCTCGGCGCGCGGGGGACGGACTGTGTGTGTCGGCTCAGGTGAGGTGATCGCACAGTTTCTTTCTCTTGCTGATTTTTGCTGACGGGGAGAAGTTGAGCGTGGCCCTCTGGGAAAGGGCTGGCAGGCCGCACGCCAGAAACAGAGTTTTCACAAACGCCACCATTCCCTCCCCTTCCCACGCTCCGTCGCATGCAGGTACTACAAACGTGTGCTGCAAAACCCCATCTCCACCATGTGGAACTGGGTCAGAGCACTGCTGGGTGAAGCCCCTCTCAGGAAAGTGGCCGAGGGGCTGCAGAAGTGATTCAGCGAGATCTATTGATGCAAGTGCAGCAAGCCTGCCCTTGGAGGGAAGCTCGCTGCTGGAGACGGGCAGTGTAGGCTGCCGCGGTTGAGTGCCTCTGAGTTGGCCGCATGCCTGCCTGCAGTAAGCTCCGAAGATGGCACTTTGGGAAGGCGGTAACTCTGTTCTAGCCACACAAGGATCAGAGTCCTCCAAAACCAGCAAAACAGGCGCTCAGGTGCTTGCGTCAGATCTTCCGACTCCGCCAACGCTGGGAGACGACACACTGCCCTGCCATGGGCACCTGGCATCTGACCCGGTTGGTCCTCGGAGACGCAGGGTGATGGTCCAAGGCCAGTGTACAGAGACTGTTTCCTGTAGTGCTGCGGTGAAGCAGGTCTGCTATTTGCACGTCTTATCCCTGCGAAAGAAACTATCGTTCTGCAAAGGCAAGTAAGTTGTTGGCCTCTTGCATGTGTGCCGCCAAGATGAGTGTTTGTCTGCGTGTGTTTACTTAAGATGGTGGTTCCGGGCGCGCACACAGTGGCATGGTTTGAGAGGGTTTCTTGCATCGAGCGTAGACGGGCATTTGAGTACGTTTCACACACTCTTCTTTTTAGTAGCTCTTTGAAGTTATTGCTAGTGACCTTCTGAGTACCCCAAACTGTAATGTGTCCATGGTAGAAGTGGAGTGTTCCAGGTCACACCTTGTGGCCTACACCTCAGTGAGTATTGTTTATACCTACAACTAACAAGTAGAGTACACAGAACATTTGTAAGCTGATTTTAATATGTACCAAACGCATTTCAGATATTAGTGTGACAATAGCCATTGTATTACAAGTTATCACGTTAGTCATGTTTTAGGGGTCTGCTGACCTAAGTTTCATGGAAAGAGTGAAACCCTTACACCCAAATGAGTGTCAGAGGGATATCACCGCAGACTCTAAGTGAAACACAGTTCTCTTCTGTCCGCCAACCGAGACTCGGAAACATGATTGGAAACGTAGAGGGATATGCAGAAGAAGGTTGTACAGTCACTAAAAAGGGCTGAAATTTGGAATGGGTAAAAAGGAACATTTTAGGGTCCGTCAATGTAATCTGATCTACATAGAAATAAAAAATGTTTGTGAAGGGACAGTTCTTTAGCAGTAATAATTCTGAGCGTGAAGCTTGGAGTCTTGTTTAAAAAAAAAAAAAAGCATTCCTTGTCACTTTCAGACAATGTTATTTCCTTCACGAATTTGTTTTGCTTGGTAGTAAAAGGGAGGCGGCGGCATTTTTCAATTCTTGCCTAGGGCGGCAAAACACCTAGAAACGACCCTGGTCAGAGCAATGGTTGGTGAGCTAATATTTAGAGGAAACAAGAGTGACTCTTAGTCTCGCATTGTGATTCTTTTGGAGGAGGACTTAAAGTCTGGAGTGGACATGGTTATTGGTTAATCGTTTAACGCAACACACAAAGCCTGGATGATGATACTGACGATTGATGTTCTTCTATAACTAAAATATCAATCACTTTTATGTGAGGGTGGGTAAATGGGGCCAGAGTGGACTATTGTTTTAGTTATAGGAGTAAATCTGAAGATTCTGCACAGAGTTTGTGTTACTTTCACTACATCCACCCCACCAAGTGTGTGATCCATTGATGGTGTAAATTAAGCCACACCTCAATAAATCAAACAGGGTTAGGGGTTTGATGCATGGATGGGAAGGGGGGTTTGGGGAATGGTTTGACAAAGACAAACAGTGCACAAGGACAACATTCATCTGGGCAATGAGCAGTCAACCATCATAAATCTGTTATGGGAGGAAAAGGAAACGAAGGAACGAGTACAGGTAACTTAAATGCAATACAAACCAAACAGTCCATCTGCCCCCAGAGAGACCCAAGTTACATTATATCTAAATGTTCTGTAACCCATCTTTGAAAAATAGCAAATATATTTCAAATTATGGAGGAGTGAAGCGAACAACACACACAGTTCTAATGATTATTTTAAAAAAACATTATACTGTATTGCTAAATTGGGAGTTGCATCTGCATTCTTCTTCGATTGTCTGTCAATCTTGGGTGCCTGGCTGATGCGGTCTGGTAAGGTAAGCTTGAGTGTTATGGTGCTTTTCCAGTTTGGCACAGGATAAGAGAAGGCCTTCGGATTGTAAAACAAAAATGATATTGTAGAATCAAGGAGAAGGACAGAAGGTAAACTTCATAAGGAGTGCACCGAGAAGAGGCAGCACAAGAGAGAATAATAGTCCTTTTTGTACTCATTCATGTTATGAGTGATGTGTGAACTATTAGGTGAGAGCAATTTTACAACAATCACACAAAGGTGGCCACATGTAACCATGGGTATCGGGCTGATCAAAATCGCAACTGTCATGATCATCAATTTATCATCATAAATCATAACAATAATATGTAGCCTAACATCACGTGCATAATGTGATGATCATTCATGACCAAATTTGTGTCTCCAGTTACCTACAACAACAGGCCCCCACTCAAGCAGCACTTAGATTCAAATTTGAGCCAGACAGCACTGTGCACACATGCTCAGCAACATTGCATTTTCCAAATCAAGTAAAATAAACACACCGCAGTCACCACCATTCCACAGAGATGGGTAGGCCACATTAAAGTCATCACCAAATCGACTGGTTTCAGTGAAGTTGAAAATTCCCTTCTTCTGGTGGCAGTTTTCGAAGTAGTCATGCTCACGCCCTGAGTACTTCCATCATCCTCCTGACTCCGAGTAAGGTGTCCAACTCCGTACCGACTGAGTCCCAACTCAAAAGCAATAGATCGACCTGTAGTACAATGTTGTTGACGCACAACAAGAGAAACATTGAGTAATTTTTGTGTAAACTAGATTTGTGTTTGTGTTAACTACAGGGACTGGTCGGGTATTTGAGGAGTGTGAAGCAGAAAACAAAGCAGTGTGGAGTGGACATGGTGAACAAATCTTGCTAAGTCTCAAAGGGGAAGGAAAAATCACCTTCAGCCGTCGTTACTTAGGCCACGAACATTGTAAATCATCACAAACACATTCAAGCGTAATAGTAACAGATAAACAAACACCCAGTGTCACTGCCTGCCAACACATGAAGCATCTCAAAATACTCACAAACAATCACTCAGCGTGCAATGCATGCAATTCACCTGTTCTTCTAATTCAGGTGTGGCCACCGTGGTACATTGCTGATCCATTGTTCACGAAACAGACATTGCCCAGTTTTAAGTTGTAAATCAAATATTGTGGGGAAGTCTGGCTAGGGGGATAAACTAGGAAAGGATAGATAGGCACGGGATGAAGGCAGGCACAAATTTGTATCTCCAATGTCCTGAGGGAAATGGGTTGGGGGGACTTCTTCACTGCACACTAGTGCAACTCCAATCCAGCAATAAAATGTGTGTAAAAAGAGGGTGGGGCTGCATTAGTGAGCCAGACACAAACAAATAAAATAAAATAATGTTCACTTAGCGACATCTTTTTTTTATTTTGTGGGCGTCAAAGCCGACCAGCGATAGAGAGAGAAAGTTCTATGGTTGGTGGCCCAGGCCTAGTAGTCAGAGAAGTAGAGTTTGTCCTCAAACTCAAGTGGTTCACCCAGAAGTAGGTCAGCTAACACACTAATTCCATGGCCTGAGTCTGACCAATCACCCTCATCTTCCTCCAGAGGTACTTCAGGTATGGAGCAATTTGTGGCAAAAAGTGCTGATTTATTTTGATCATGGTTAATCTCTTCACGTTGTGGGGTGAGAGACTGGTCCTTTTCACTATGACCAGGACGGACTGGGAACACAGACCAGCCCTGGTAATTCTGCCGGACTGGCCCCGGGACCCCGGGGCTGCTAGCAAGAAGCAGCACTGCCTCCACTTTAGCACTGCTGCCGGTTTTGTTGCAGGGGGCCGATATTGCAGCACTACTGCAAAACCGACCCCCAGTAACAAAACCAGCCTCCACCACTTGAAAACCACCCCCATCCTTCCGGCTCACCGGGAAAATGCCCGGTGCCTGCTATGGCCAGTCCAGCCATCACTATGCCAACTGCACCAGCAGCCTTGAAAACATGCTCAGCGGAGACACAGGTTACTGGACAAGCCAGATAGTTTACTGCCAGCTTGCTGAGCACTGGCCATTGGCGCCTTTTCCCATACCTACACACCAATGGGTTTTGATCAAGATAGACCTCTTTTGGGTCATCCAGATAGGCCTGGACCATCCGCTCAATAGTCATTGCTGCTCCACCTTGCTTGACCTCTTTTGCCTGCGCCTCTGCACTGGACTTAAGCCCTGCCAGTAGAGAGTAATCATATGCAGATTTTGGGGGCAGGGCCGTTTCTAGGTGTTTTGCCGCCCTAGGCAAGAATTGAAAAATGCCGCCGCCTCCCTTTTACTACCAAGCAAAACAAATTCGTGAAGGAAATAACATTGTCTGAAAGTGACAAGGAATGCTTTTTTTTTTTTTAAACAAGACTCCAAGCTTCACGCTCAGAATTATTACTGCTAAAGAACTGTCCCTTCACAAACATTTTTAATTTCTATGTAGATCAGATTACATTGACGGACCCTAAAATGTTCCTTTTTACCCATTCCAAATTTCAGCCCTTTTTAGTAACTGTACAACCTTCTTCTGCATTTCCCTCTACGTTTCCAATCATGTTTCCGAGTCTCGGTTGGCGGACAGAAGAGAACTGTGTTTCACTTAGAGTCTGCGGTGATATCCCTCTGACACTCATTTGGGTGTAAGGGTTTCACTCTTTCCATGAAACTTAGGTCAGCAGACCCCTAAAACATGACTAACGTGATAACTTGTAATACAATGGCTATTGTCACACTAATATCTGAAATGCGTTTGGTACATATTAAAATCAGCTTACAAATGTTCTGTGTACTCTACTTGTTAGTTGTAGGTATAAACAATACTCACTGAGGTGTAGGCCACAAGGTGTGACCTGGAACACTCCACTTCTACCATGGACACCTTACAGTTTGGGGTACTCAGAAGGTCACTAGCAATAACTTCAAAGAGCTACTAAAAAGAAGAGTGTGTGAAACGTACTCAAATGCCCGTCTACGCTCGATGCAAGAAACCCTCTCAAACCATGCCACTGTGTGCGCGCCCGGAACCACCATCTTAAGTAAACACACGCAGACAAACACTCATCTTGGTGGCACACATGCAAGAGGCCAACAACTTACTTGCCTTTGCAGAACGATAGTTTCTTTCGCAGGGATAAGACGTGCAAATAGCAGACCTGCTTCACCGCAGCACTACAGGAAACAGTCTCTGTACACTGGCCTTGGACCATCACCCTGCGTCTCCGAGGACCAACCGGGTCAGATGCCAGGTGCCCATGGCAGGGCAGTGTGTCGTCTCCCAGCGTTGGCGGAGTCGGAAGATCTGACGCAAGCACCTGAGCGCCTGTTTTGCTGGTTTTTGGAGGACTCTGATCCTTGTGTGGCTAGAACAGAGTTACCGCCTTCCCAAAGTGCCATCTTCGGAGCTTACTGCAGGCAGGCATGCGGCCAACTCAGAGGCACTCAACCGCGGCAGCCTACACTGCCTGTCTCCAGCAGCGAGCTTCCCTCCAAGGGCAGGCTTGCTGCACTTGCATCAATAGATCTCGCTGAATCACTTCTGCAGCCCCTCGGCCACTTTCCTGAGAGGGGCTTCACCCAGCAGTGCTCTGAGCCAGTTCCACATGGTGAAGATGGGGTTTTGCAGCACACGTTTGTAGTACCTGCATGCGACGGAGCGTGGGAAGGGGAGGGAATGGTGGCGTTTGTGAAAACTCTGTTTCTGGCGTGCGGCCTGCCAGCCCTTTCCCAGAGGGCCACGCTCAACTTCTCCCCGTCAGCAAAAATCAGCAAGAGAAAGAAACTGCGCGATCACCTCACCTGAGCTGACACACACAGTCCGTCCCCCGCGCGCCGAGAGAGAGGGTGGTGCGACGTGCGAGTCACCGTCACTGGCTAAATGATCTAGGGCCGTCATTGGTAGCGCTTTCCTGCGCTACAAGATTGACAGCCCTGGGGACCCACACACTGGTACCGCTGGCCCGCTCCACACACCACTATTCTAGGGTGCGCTCAGCGCTGCGCAGCATGTACAAGCAGGTGCGCTTGCACTCACAATCAGGTGCTGCTGCCTTCAAATTAAAAAATGTTTCCCCCTTTTGCCGCCCTAGCCCTTTTGCCACCCTAGGCGGCCGCCTAGTGTTGCCTAATGGTAGAAACGGCCCTGTTTGGGGGCAATGCTCCTGTTCCTGTTGTTGATGGTGTTCTTTTAGTTGGTTTTGGCTGCTGTGAGCCAACAGCACTTCCCTCAGGCTCTGAAGTTGAAGGCTGCACAGCAGAACCTCTGCCCTGGAGGAGTAGCCTTCTAATTCCAGTCCATTCTTTTTCTAGCTCACTGGCTTGCTCAGCAATCCATGTGGTACAGATGTAATTTTCGGATGAAACAATGTCTCTTTGCACCCTCGCATTAACAGATAAGCAAAGGATTAAGCTCTCCACCGACTCATATGCACCTTTTTTTTCCCTCCACACTTGTGTACATTTCAGACACCTCCTTGATCTGTTCCTGTAGCACGTGCAACAACAAGATAGCTTGCCCCATGGTACTGTCCTCCTTGCTGACTTCCCGTGTGAACTCCTCAAAAAGAAGCAGCATCTCTGTCAGGCATTTGACTAGGCCCCATTGGCTCATCTCAATTATCATGCCTTTCACAGTTGCATCCCCTCTTTGCATGACATATTCATTGATCAGTCTGTACTGCTCAAGCAGACACTGCAACATGTAGTAAGTTGAGTTCCAACATGTTGGCACCTCCTGTATGAGTGCTTTAACTGGCATTCTATGATCACACTGAATGACCCTCAGCTACTTTCGGGCTTTGAAAGAATGGGTGAAATGAGTGCAGATTCTTCTGCATGTGGACATTAAGTTGCTTACTCAGTTTTCTTTTTTGAGAAAGTCCTGTACAATGATGTTAACACAGTGTGCCAAACACAGGACCCTGAAATAGCCACCATCTGCCATGGCCTTAACTATATTACTGCCATTGTCCATTTCAACAAATCCAATGTTAAGCCCTCTTGGGCACAGCCATTGAAAGACCTTGTTGTTAAAGTCTTCCAAGATGTTTGCAGCAGTATGGAATTTCTCCATAGCGAACATGCCTTCTGTTGCATGCTTCCGGGTGCCATTAAAAACTCAGCAGAGTCAACACCTACAGATATCGGTTCTCTAACACCAACAAAAGAGATCCAATATGCAGTGATGCACATATAATTAGGGGCTTGGCAACTGGTCCACATGTCGGTTGTCATGTGGCTAGTGTGAACAGCACTATGCTGCAAAGCTTGTCCAAGCAATTCCAGCACATCGTGATGTAGCACTGGAACAGCAACTCTGGCAAAATAGGACTGGCTGGAAACCTTCCATATCGGGCTGATGGCTGCCACAAATTCAAGAAAACCCACCCCTTCCACAAAAGAAAAAGGGAGGAGGTCCAGTGCTGGCATTTTAGCCAGCTTCGCATTCTACAAATGTGCCGTTGGGTGGTTGCATTCGTACTTCCCCTCCTGGCTAAGCATGCCAGGAATAGTAGCCTGGATTTTTTTCTTTTCTGGTGCCACTGATGCAGGTGACTTCTTGAGAGCAGACAATGGTAGGCTCAATGTGCGTCTCAGCGGGGCAGTCACTGTATTCTCTTGCCTTGGTGTCTCGACCTGAGTCTTGTGCCATTGCGATGCTGATGTGGGCGATACTACTGCACTACTGGGACAGGGCTGATTGCGTAACGAAAATGTCTTCCTCTTCTTCACCTTCCACCATGATTGGATCGGATTCCCTGCTCAGCCTTTCGCCCCCCATCACCAACACCACTTGCAATTTTTTGGCTGCTAAGGTGCACCTCCCACTGGATTGTGTGGTGTTTTCTCAAATGGGTTGTTTGGCCTCTGGTACCATAATTTGTACCAAGCTTACCTCGACTAACACATGCTCCGCAAATGTAGCATATGGCAATGTTCTGTTCCTTCTTGCCAACTGTAAAAAAGTCCCAAACTGGGGAAGTCCACTTTCTGATGCTGATGGCACTGCCAATGTTGGATGAACTGGCGGAAGGTAGACGTTTTGACGTTTGCCTCTCTGCAGTACCTACTTCTACTCAGGTGGTTGTGGATGTAGGTCTCTGCTAGGACTTTGCAAATATGACAGCTGGCAGTATCTGTGGTGCCACATCCCTCACAGCAGGTTGGGATGTGGTAACGTCGGTCTCCCCTGACACTGGGCTAACATCCATGATGACTGACTCATTGTCATCCTCCTCCTCTACATCCATAAGTCTAGGGCTTTCAGGAACCTTCATTTTCCCTAGCCTCTCGTGATGTGTCTCACTCTCAGACTGAGGCGGGATCCAAGTGGTGTCTATATCATCAGAAGAGGGGCTTGGAGAAGAAGATGGTGCACTAACCCTCCTTTTTCTTGCTGGAGAACTGGAGGACAGTGGATCTTCTAAAAGAATGTATTCCTCTACTTCCTCTGCATGAAGCTTAATCTCCAGAACTGCTCCTACTTTGGGAGGAACTACTATTTCTAGCTGCAGCTGTTGTTGTCTTCTTATCTGAGTTTCCTGCAATGATTGGGTACTACTTTGCGAAAGAGATAAGTCAGTTTCAACGCCACTGCTCATCTGTGTTTGCCATGATTAGACTGGCTGCCTTTGTGACAGACATGGGTTTGGGCATAGGTTGGGGTGGGTCCGCTGATGCGGGGTGCTGCTCCCAGCTTGCTCTCTGCAGGCTGGTGTGGCAGGCATAGGTTTTTTTCACTGAAAAAGGTCTGGGTCAACATACCAGTGATGGTAAGCTCCTTCTTATCACAAGCCACTTTAAGCTATCAGTTGGCAGCGGCACTTAGCTTCACAAGTTGAAGAGTAGTCTGTGATTTGTGGTCAGGTCGAGCGTCACGTCATGCACAAGCCTTCTGTATGGCAGTACTGTAGGTGATGTTGTCTCTTGTGCACCTAAAAGCAAACAAGCAAGAAGAACATCAGTGAAACGTGGCATTGTTGCAGTTCTATTAGTAGTACAAACAAACAATATCATTTAGTATGATCACTTGCTACTTAAGTTATTATATAAATAATTAACAATGCATTGTATCCACTATCCATTCGTAAAACCACACCTAATAAGTGACGCCCGTGTTCGAGTTACCTTGAGTCCAATGACTGTTCCGACATTCAAATCTCGGGGCTAATTTGACTCCTCTGAAAATTATTTTAATCTTCCTGGGTCCAATTCAATTACCGGACCTTTACAAAGGGTCTTTGTTTTATGTAATATTCAACGTCCTGAAGATGGTCTAATGGACACACGCCACCAAAGACCGAAACGTCGACTTTATCGTCCATTTCCCAAATTTTTATTGTTTTTTAGTGACTGTTATCTGTATTCCCAGACATGTTACTTCTTTAATTATTTTGGAATGGATGTTTATACTCATGATTTGCAGGACAATTTGTATATCCTCTTTCATGATGTTTTGCTGGATTAATTTTTCTTGATTGTACCCTTTTCAATTTGGTTTATATATAAAAAATTGAATCTTTTCAAAAAGATATTCCCGTGTTTCTTTGTCTTTACATTAATTGAACGTTTGTTTTTTCAATTTTGACGGATGCATTGATTTTTCAAAGGCTCAGGATCTGATTGGACTGAACCATCAAGTCATTTGATGTATATTATACTAAAAGTCATATCTTCTAAATGAAATCCCTTGTAGGCACTTTTACTTATAGTTGATCAGTGAAACGTGGCATTGTTGCATTTCTATTAGTAGTACAAACAATATCATTTAGTATGATCACTTGCTACTTAAGTTATTATATAAATAATTAACAATGCATTGTATCCACTATCCCTTCGTAAAAGCACACCTAATAAGCTAAAACAATTAAAATTAAAAACATTTAAAATACAAAAATGATAAATAAGTAAAATTATTCTCAAGCATATATAATTGATTAAACTGCTATCTCATTTCCCAACCATCCATGCTAGTCTATCGCAAAGGGCCACACTGTCTGGATGCACAAAATGGCCATAAACCATATGGTCACAACAACAACAACCAGCAAGGAGACATGGCCACAAACAAGAACAAATGCAAGGCTATGGCAAAAGCAGACTGGCTGGCTACTCAAAGTGGCCGCCAGCCACATGGTCACAACAACAAGCGTGAAGGCATAGGAAACAAACTAAGAAGAACACATGCAGCCCTATAGGGAAAGCACACTGGCTGGCTACACAAAATGGCCGCCAGCAACATGGTCCCAACAACAAGCAGGAGGCCTGGAAATCAAAGAACACATGCAGACCTATGGACATTGACTATACAAAATAACCCCTGGCTACATTGCATGGGGAACAAAGACAAATGGTGGCCTATGGCAAACACACTCACACACTAGCCAAACAAAGGAGGCATGGTAACACAGAGAACACAGCAATAATTCAGCAATGCCAAAAACGAAAATTAACAGGACTAAAAAGGTTTACAAAACACATCCTGTAAAGGCATTACCCCACCTATACACTGTTTGCAGGAAAAAAAACGGGAGATACCACAAAAAAAACATATTGTATTTTAATCCAATGCCAGCCATGGCCTGAATGATGTTTCAATTCAACAATCACCACAGAAACAGTTGTTTTTTGCACCCATGACTAGCTCTGGGCCTTCTGGCAGGAAGGCCCATTGGCAGACAAGGCCACATCGTGAATTAAATCAATATTGCAAATTTATCAAAAAACATGTAGAAATTGTAGTGAACTCTGCAGCATTTATCCTCTATAAAAAGAAGAAAAATGACATGCAAAACAACAACTAGCAAGGAGGCATGGTCCCAAACAAAGAACATTTGCAAGGCTATGGCAAAAGCACACTGACTGCCTACGCAAAATGGCCACCAGCCACATGGTCACAACAAGAAGCAGGAGGCCTGGAAAACAAGGAACACATGCAGGTCTATGGGGAAAGCATACTGGCTGGCTAAACAAAATTGCGGCCAGCCACATGGTCACAACAACCAGCAAGAAGGCATGTCCACAACAAAGAAGACATGCAAGCCTATGGCAAAAGCACACTGGCTGGCTACACAAAACGGCCCCCAACCACATGGTCACAACTACTAGCAGGAGGCCTGGAAAACAAAGAACACATGCAGGCCTATGGACATTGACTATACAAAATGACCCCTGGCTACATGGCATGGGGAACAAAGATAAATGGTGGCCTATGGCAAACACATTCACACACTAGCCAAACAAAGGAGGCATGGTAACACAGAGAACACAGCCATAATTCAGCAATGTTAAAAACGAAAAGTAACAGGGCTAAAAATGTTTACAACAACACACATCCACAAAAGGCATTATCCCACCTATACACTGTTTGCAGGAGAAAGAAAACATGAAATACTTAAAAAGAAAAACTTTTTGTACTTTAATACAATGCCATCCATGGCCTAAATGATGTTTCAATTCAACAGACATCAGAGAAATAGTTGTTTCATGCACCCATGACTAGCACTGGGCTTACTGGCTGGAAGGCCCATTGGCAGACTAGGCCACTTAGTGAATTAAATCAATATTGAAAATTTATTAAAAAAACATGGAGAAAATGTAATGAACTGTGCAGCATTTTTCCTCTATAAAAGAAGAAAAATTACATGCAAAACAACAATCAGCAAGGAGGCATGGCCACAAACAAAGAACAATTGCAAGGCTATGGCAAAAGCACATGGACTACCTACACAAAATGGCCACCAGCCACATGGTCACAACAAGAAGCAGGAGGCCTGGAAAACAAGGAACACATGCAGGCCTATGGAGAAGGCACACTGGCTGGCTATATAAAATGGCCACCAGCCACATGGTCACAACAACAAGCAAGAAGGCATGGGGAACAAACTAAGAAGAACGCATGCAGGACTATGGGGAAAGCACACTGGATGGCTGCCAGCCACATGGTCACAACAACTAGCAAGAAGTTATGGCCACAACAAAGAACACATGTAGCCCTATAGGGAAAGCACACTGGCTGGCTACACAAAATGTCCACCAGCAACATGGTCCCAACAACAAGCAGGAGGCCTGGAAATCACAGAACACATGTAGACCTATGGACATTGACTATACAAAATGACCCCTGGCTACATGGCATGGGGAACAAAGACAAATGGTGGCCTATGGCAAACACACTCACACACTACCCAAACAAAGGAGGCATGGTAGCACAGAGAACACAGCAATAATTCAGCAATGCCAAAAACGAAAATGAACAGGACTAAAAATGTTTACAAAACACGTCCTCTTAAGGCATTAGCCCACCTATACACTGTTTGCAGGGGAAAAAAATGTAAAATAACCCAAAAAAACTTTTTGTATTTTAATCCAATGCCAGCCATGGCCTGAATGATGTTTCAATTCAACAGACACCACAGAAACAGTTGTTTCATGCACCCATGACTAGCTCTGGGCCTTCTGGCTGGAAGGCCCATTGGCAGACTTGGCCACATAGTGAAATAAATCAATATTGCAAATTTATCAAAAAACATGTACAAATTGTAGTGAACTCTGCAGCATTTATCCTCTATAAAAAGAAGAAAAATTATATGCAAAACAACAACCAGCAAGGAGGCATGGTCCCAAACAAAGAACAATTGCAAGGCTATGGCAAAAGCACACTGACTGTCTACGCAAAATGGCCACCAGCCACATGGTCACAACAAAAAGCAGGAGGCCTGGAAAACAAGGAACACATGCAGGCCTATGGGGAAAGCATACTGGCTGGCTAAACAAAATTGCGGCCAGCCACATGGTCACAACAACAACAACAACCAGCAAGAAGGCATGGCCACAACAAAGAAGACATACAAGCCTATGGCAAAAGCACACTGGCTGGCTACACAAAATGGCCGCCAGCCACATGGTCACAACTACTAGCAGGAGGCCTGGAAACCAAAGAACACATGCAGGCCTATGGACATTGACTATACAAAATGACCCCTGGCTACATGGCATGGGGAACAAAGACAAATGGGGGCCTATGGCAAACACATTCACACGCTAGCCAAACAAAGGAGGCATGGTAACACATAGAACACAGCAATAATTCAGCAATGCTAAAAATGAAAAGTAACAGGGCTAAAAATGTTTACAACACACATCCTCAAAAGGCATTATCCCACCTATACACTGTTTGCAGGAAAACAAAAACGTGAAATACCACAAAAAAACACATTTTGTATTTTAATCCAATGCCATCCATGGCCTAAATGATGTTTCAATTCAACAGACACCACAGAAACAGTTGTTTCATGCACCCATGACTAGCACTGGACCTACTGGCTGGAAGGCCCATTGGAAGACTAGGCTACATAGTGAATTTAATCAATATTGCAAATTTATTAAAAAACATGGAAAAAATGTAGTGAACTGTGCAAAACAAATTCTTTATAAAAGAAGAAAAAGTACAAGCAAAAAAATAACTAGGCCCCTACTAAAACTGCGGGCCACCCACCACGATAAATTTTCAAAATCAATTAAAAGTACAAATAAATCCAGGAACATGCCCCCAATCAAACAAACAGCACCCTTATTCACCAGTTTTTCAACTTATTTGTGAAATTTCAAATACAAAGGGGGTGATTATGATGGCGGTGAACCCGCCACCGGCAGACTGCCAGTGGCGGGTTCCCCACCATCGTAAGGCTTTTTTCCGCCCGCCAGATCAGGATGGTGGGCGGTGAGCCTGGCGGGCGGAAAGCCTGTCCACCATGGTTCTGACAGAGGCAATCGTTAAGGTTGCCTGTCGGACCCACCCCACATCCATAAAATGGTGACGTGCCTTGCAGGCACCGCCCGCCAGATTTGGATGTTGCATCCCTACCAGCCTGTCTATAGTGGTTCAGCCACCATTAAAAGGCTGGCGGGATGTACTTTGGGGGCCCATTGCGGGCCCCCCTTGTGTAGGGGCATGTGGAATTTGCTCTTGGGGGCTGCTATGGTGCCCCCCTACAGTTCCCTGCACCAGGTGTCAGGCACCGCATGGTGCCTGTCACGTAGTGCAGGGAAATGCATGACATGCATTTTACCATTGCGGCGGGTGCTGCAGCCAGCAGCACCCGCCGCAATGGTAAACATGCACAATGCAACCGCCACAGTGGCGGCTATATTGTAATGTCATGTGCGGGACCGCCGCCATATAGGTGGCCTGTCCCAATCCCCGGGACGATGGCGGACGGACTTAAGTCCGTCCGTCATCGTAATCACCCCCAAAGTACTTAAATCCAATGGTATATATGCAGCAGACAAGGGGAGTGATCCTTCCAGCTCCAAATCCCAACGAAAGGTGACCAGGAGAAGAACAAAGCACTGGGAGAAGACTGCTGGACAGGAACAGGAAGTTGGAGACTCTGGGGCACTTCCTTCCTCTTGGACAAAAGTTTTAAAAAGGATTCCTCATACAAAAAAACAACGCCAACTATCCATTGAGAAGGTTTTTGATTTCAAATTGTCATTTTGGGAAGATTTTGATGCTTCTCGAGGACAGAATCTGCCCCAGATTGCAGCTGCGGTAGATCCTGCGCATTTGGGAAAGCATTCATCACAAATCCTCCACCAGAAGTTGCTGGTGCCCCCAAAAGATGTGTTGGCAACTACAAATCTCAAGGGAACTTGCGGCCAGCTACCAAACCTCGTGGCACTCCCTTACAGCTCTGAAATTTCGTGGGCGAGCAACCGGCAAGTCGCTCCCACACGTGCGAAAGGACATTCCGAGCGCACTAACAAAAAAAACACTCCACTCCATTGTGGAGTGCAGAATTTATCTGTAACTCTGCATTCTATGAAGAACGCAGAGTTGCAAAACTCTGCAAACTCCGCAGGTGGGGCGGAGTTTTACGCCCAGGCCTAATCCTTTTAACCACCCAATTCTGTGCTCAGGAAACTGTGGGTGTCTATTCTAGCGATATCAAAGTTAGATTGATCACTGATTTGTGTAACAAAGATATACATAAAATATGTTCCAATGATTATTCTAGTTTGGTTTTACATACTGAAATATGCTTGATATATATACGTATATGTTGCAGGCTTGTCTAGAAAATAGGAGTGCAGACATTTAGGCAGGTGATCAGAGGGAAACTTCATACTCTCTCCAGCCCATACAATGCAGCAAAAGTATTTCTTTATACAAAGAGCAGGTGGGCTCATTGCTGCCCTATCTCTTTCCGCAGGGTAAGTAGGAGTGTGTCAGAGACAGGGACCATCGACCAGGAGGGAGAGGTGATAACCGTAGTTGCCGCTGAGCAGTATTTACATATTCTGCATACCGGTAGTCTGTCAGTCAATTAAACTTTATTTGGCTTTTACAAAAAAAAAAAAAGTTCAATTATACAATATATGTGCAACATTAAAAATCTATTAAACCATACATATGCCACAGCACACCTCAATATCAATATAATAAAATGAATACTGAGTTAGTAAAAACAATTTGTAAAATTCATAAAAATACATACAGACAAAAAAATGAATAAAAATAATCTCTCAGCAACACATTCGACCACAACTAATCATCATCTTTTAATCACAGCTGGATCTAAGCCTAACTGCAGACCTCAAAAGACAGAGAACATAAAGTACAGTGTTACCGGAAAGCATTTGTAAAAAGGTAAAAGCAGGTCGGACCTGACTAAAATTTGTCTTTTTTTAAATGGTGATAATATATGACTTCCTGGACACCTCAAAAAAACTACAAAACATTAAAAAGTGAAGCATGTCCTGTGGACACTTTTCGTCACAGCCACAGGGCAAAAGGCTCTGACCCTTGTTCCCCCCGCGAGGGTAAGCAAGGAGGAGATAAAAAAAGTCCAAATGAAACCTGGCCAATATAAAACGATCATAGCTATTTTTGAACCATAAGAGATATGGCTCAGTTGACTACACAGTTTTCAATATGATGTTCCTACGGGCGCTGGACTTCCTCATCGCCACTTCTTCTCTATCCAACATCCGCTGTTTTTTTTTTTAATTACTCCTTCACCCAACAGAGATCCTTCTTACAAGCTTTTTCTGGAGTGGTAATTGAGTCTGACCTTCCCAAACTCATACAACACTCCCTGATATACTTAAACCAGGGAATATAATAAAAGTGGTCAAGGGTCAGACAATACTTTAAAATCTCTTTGCTCAGTCTGATCCCCTTCCTGAGCCAAGTTTTCATCCATAAAAAAAGGGGAAATTAAACCAGAATGTCAGAAATATAGGCAATACCCAATTCTTCATGTGCTACAAAAGTAGAAGTACCCTGAGGCACACATAGAAGCCATCTCAAAAAGTTGTTTTCCACAATTTGCAACTCTTCATGAGTAGTGTAGCCCCAGATCTCACTACCATAGGTTACCTTGGAGTTACACTTGGCCTTGTATATCTGCAAAAGGGTCCCAATGGGTCTGTTGACAAATCGAGAAGCAAAATTAAAAGAGCAGCATTGGCTCTCACAAAGTCACCTTTCTTTCTACTTATTAGAGACCACCAGTTCAAAGCAGAGTTGAACAATCCCCCAGGTATGAAAAAGCACTAGTCTTAGGGACTGGGGCGGGCCCATAGGATTTTTTTGGACAGGTTCCCACCACCATCACCGAAGACTTGTTATTGTTAACTGACAGATCCAGTTCCTCCATAAAGCGGACAAAAGAATTCAACAAAATTTGCAGCCCCCTGGCAGTCCCAGCCATAAGAAAGGCATAGTCTGCGTACAATAGTATAGGAAGACTTTGTTGTCCACTTGGGGGCAATCCACTTTTAGCTCCAAGAAGACCTGCTCCAGGTTATTAACATATAAGTTAACAAGAAAAGGGGCCAAGATACAGCCCTGCCAGACCCCTCTCTGTATTGAGAAATGCTAGGTAACCTTAAGAGCTTTTGTGTAGCGAACAGCCACCTTAGTATCTCTATGGAGATCTGGTAGAAAAAGAACAATATCTCTGTCTACTCCAATGGACAGCATGATGTGCCAAAGCTTAGTTCTATTAACACAATCAAACACAAAGACAGATCAATAAAGGCAACGGTATATTTTTTAAGGATCATCTTTTAACGGTTCAAGCATTGATCAACCATTGACCGTCCCAGGCGAAAGCCATACTGAACTTCTGATAAAATATTGTTTTCGTCTGTCCATCCAGAAAGCCTATCTAATAGAATGTGTCCAACCACCTTTACCACCGAATCAAGTAGTGAGATTGGCCTGTAACAATAGGTACTATCTCGGTCTCCCTTTTTAAAAACAGGGACGATGGTGGATATCACCCATGTACCCAGGGGACCAGTTACAACTGCTGCATTGATGATAGAGGTGAGGGCCGGTATCCAGATATGCATATTGGAGCTATAAAGATTGGGTGGAATCCCATCTGGACCTAGGGCCTTGTTTTTAGACAACCCCGCTATGCCCTTTCTTACTTCCTCAGCTAAGAACACAACATCAGGTTTCCCTTCACCCAGGCCCAGACTTCCGCTCAAAACAGAAGAGGACTGAAACATTTCCTCGAAATGACTTACCCATTCATCCTCCGTAATATAAGCATCCAATAAATTAGCAGTATTCACTGCCAAAAAAGGACTATTTACAATGCTCCAGAACTTTGAGCTGTTCTTCTGGGTGCTATCCTCAATAAGATCCGACCAAGCCTTGTCCTGTAAGACAGCCTTATGTCTTGCCAATTCGACCTTGTACCGGCTGCGACAATCCTTAACTAAGCGGGGATCCCTTGGTTTAATACCTAGTGCTTCCTTCAATATTCTAGATGCACGAGAACAGTCAGAGTCAAACTATCTTGTGACACAATCATGATGCTGCGCCACTGGAGCCTTTATTAAGGTTGCTATAGTGCTCCAGATAACAGCAAAAGCCTCTGTTATGTCTGGTGGATCAGCTTGCTGGTCTAAACAAATGGAAAACTCCTTACGGCATTGAATAAACACTCATAAGAAGAGTCTGGGATTATCTGTGCCCACTTAAGTCTCCTACCCCATCCACAGCTTTCACAGACTCTCTAACTCCAGCCTCCATGGTTTGTGCTAACATGGGCCAACAGGTCGTAATACACAACGGATTGTGATCACTAAAAATACTCGACAAAATTGTAAAATCCGAGATATAATCAAAGAAAAAGTGGAGAAACGAAGATTAAATCAATGAACGACTCAGCCTCCCTCCCTATAAAAGTGGGATTGATGTCCTTCTTGTCAGGGAGCAACTTGCTCATGGCTGAGATTAAGTCAGACTCATTCACCTGTAGACTGCAGAGGAAGGGACTGTGATTAAGAAAATCAGAGCAATATTGTAATGTTCTGCAAACCATATATATATATACATATATATTTATACACACATCAGAAGCTAATTATATATTATTTTATGTAGCTACAGAATTCTATTAAAAAAAGGAAAATACTGGAATGGGAAACGAAACTACTCTGCACAGATCATCTGACAAAGTTTGTCTGATGAATGCAAGGCAACGTAAAGGGCTGCGGCTACTCTGTGAAGCATTATTTTGTTTAAATAGATATTTAGAAAAATGCCATCACTCGAGAAATGTAATACGATCATCATAATGAACACATTGAACACATGCTTTTAGCTTTCATATTTCATTAACGTAAATGTACTGTTGACATATATGTACTCACTAAATATAAAAATGGAAGAATGTGAACATAATTGCGTATCTTTTTTCTTAATATGTTTTTAAATTAAAATGTGGCAGATGCTTTTACTCTTAATTTGCTTCTTATTTCTTAGAGCAGGTACGTTTTTTACCCAACAGCTCCTTACAGTGAAATTCATTAGGCTTGAAAAAGGTAACATTTTGGATATTATACATCTGTGATGTCCTTGGACGGTCACAGTGTTCATATAGTCATATATACATAGATGTAATCTGGGACCGCAAGCTATATCCACTATGATCTCATTCCGGTTCATAGAAGGACTCTACATACAATGATTGCAATGCATATCTCCCAACTATCACTTTCCAGGTGGTGGCTACAGATGTCAGGCTGCTCCCAGCACAGTATAATGAAGAGGCCTGGGGATGGTAGAGTTTGCTGGTACTAAGAGATCCAAATGGTGGTTTTAGATAAGAGAGAATGTACTGGTACCAGGAGAGTCAAGGAGTGTCACACACAGATGAAAGAATGTGCTGGTACGAAGAGATCTAAAGAGTGGTGTTTGGGCAAGATAGAATGTGCTGGTACCAGGAGAGTCAAGGAGTGCCACACACAGATGAAAGAATGTGCTGGTACGAAGAGATCTAAAGAGTGGTGTTTGGGCAAGATAGAATGTGCTGGTCAGGGGCGGATTGGCACTGCGGGCACTCGGGCATTGGCCGAAGGGCCGGTGTCTCAGTGCCCTCTGTGGGCCATTTTTTTTTCTCTCCTTTCCCAGTCCACAGAGTGCTCTCTGTGGACTGGGAAAGGGGAGGAAAAAAACCGGCCCACAGAGGGCACTGAGACAGAGGCAGAGAAAGGAAAGCAGCTTCGCTGGGCGGCCGTACAGCGATTATCAGCTGTGGCCTCTCCTTCACCCCCTGCCCTGCAAAGCAATCACGCTGAGGGTGGGCTGGGGAGGGGTGATTGTGTGCAAGAATCGGCCTCCCTGGGGGCCAGGTGTTGCTCAGGCCTTTGAGCCATTTTCACCTCGGCCCCCCTGGGGCCCACGCAGCCCAGAAACAGTGTTTGTCTTAACACCTCGCCCACAGCCCTTCTCATTCAGGGCATAGTGGGCGAGGAAGAATGGGTCTCACTTTGGGGGCCAGGTGATGTTTGAAACTCACACCATCTTCACCTCAGCCTCCCCCTGGCTACCATGGATGACCCAGCAGCTGTGTTTTGTGCTCCCCTGCCAGGACATTGCCCTGAGGCCGTGGAGGGCTGGGGAGGGCTGATTAATTTACTAATAGCAGGGGCCTCACTGCTGTTCATGTGCTCCTGCGCTGGAGGGCTGGGGAGGGCTGAGTAGGTTAGTAATAGCAGGGGCCTCGCTGCTTTTCAGGTGCTCCTGTGCTGGAGGGCTCGAATAATTTTGTAACAGAAAGGGGCCTTGCTGTTTTTTTAGTTGCTCAGCTTGTAGGCCATTGTCACCTTGGCCCTGTGTCCTTCACAAGAACAGTATCCTCCCACTTTAATTCCTTGTGTGTGCATAGGCATATGTGGCCTGACGCCAGAGTTGCAGAGATGAGGAATCAGGTTTGAGTCCCAGCGTCTGCTCAACACCCTGTGATTCTGGGCAGATCACTATATCGCCCAGGCCCTTAAATAAAAAATCGGATCTTGTGTACTGTAATTGGTGCTCATGAATAGAACTCAAATAGCCTTTGTCTTGGGCTGAATTCACACTATATAAAACTGTCAAATGGAAAAACAACTATAAAAAATAACCATTTGTTCATGCTTTATGATTCTGGAAAGGGAACATGATAATTAAGAGGACACTTTATAAAAACATGTCCGTATTTTTTAACACAGCTTTCCTGATGCAAAATTTAAATTTTAATTTAATTCCCCTTAGTGCCTCCCTGTCTGGCTTTCTTATGTTGTGGAGGCTGCGCTCTGACACTTAAGTCATTCTGTACCTCTTGTCGGGTGCACCATTCTACTTCTATGTTCTTTTTGTTATTCTGGGAGAGTCTAAGCTTGCACTAAGATAACATTTCATAGTATTCATATATTCCAGTGACTCCCTCCTCAATGGGGGATCTTGTTGGGTGATGTTTGTGGCCTTCCTTTCCCTCCCCAGCTCCTGCCTCACCTCCATATGGACACACCCCTTACTCATTGCCTGCATGAGTGGTAAAACAGCAGGCCCATAGGTTTCTGTCTCACTGCTCTGACCACACCCCCTTTCTCATGAAAGGGCACGCCCCTTGAATGTGGGCCACACCCCTTGAATGTGGGCCACGCCCCTTGAATGTGGGCCACGCCCCTTGAATGTGGGCCACGCCCATTGAATGTGGGCCACGCCCATTGAATGTGGACCACTTTTTTCGTCAGTGCTCGGGCCAAATTGTGATCCCAATCCGACCCTGGTGCTGGTACCAGGAGAGTCAGAGAGGCAAAACTGGAACATAAAAATTCAATAGCCAATAGGAGGGAGCACACGAAGCAGCATTACGACCTCACTCGCATAAGAACCTAATTGCACTGCCACTTTATCGAAAATTCCAACATGGCCAAACACCGGAACCTTCTAGCAGCTTACACTTGTGTAAGACTCAGATTGATGTCACCCCGCTTTAACATAGACAAGATCAGGCTCACCATGCACTTTAAACTGACTAAATCGCTTAGAATGATCAAAGGCAGTCACTCTGCGGTCTACCAGTCCATCAGAGCAGAAATTTGGCAAGGGTTTTTAAGCGGTGAAATTATAGTACTGAATCGAAACCATTATACTTTCATATTTTGCTGCTTATTTTGCACAAATAGTTCTTCTCTTTTAGCATTTTTAAAGTTTCAGAGTAGTACTCAGGCATGGGTCTTTAAGCTGTGCAATTACAGTACTGAACCTATAACTATTATAATCTTTTTTTTGCTGTTTAATAAAACAATGATTTGCACGCTTAAATATTTATACACTGTCAATTGGTTTCTTAGTTTCTCTTTGCATTTTTAAAGTTTTAAATTAATGTTTTGTTCAATAATTTTAGTGCAAAGGTATTAATAAACTAATCACTTAAATGAAAATAAAGTTGAGGCTTAGACAAGAGAAAATGTGCTGGTAACAGAATAGTAAAGGAGTGTTGGAGTGTTCCACAGAGATCAGAGAATGTGCTGGTACCAGGAGAGTCAAGGAGTGTTCACACAGATGAGAGAATGTGCTAGTCCCTAAAGAGCCGAAGGATGGTGTTTAAACAAGAGAGAACTTGCTGGTACCAGGAGAGCCAGAGAGTGTCGCACAGAGTTCAAAGAATGTGCTGGTACTTGGAGCGCCCAGGATTCAACAATGCACCTCCCCCTGCTGTGCTGGTACCAGCACATTCCCCATTCCTCCAGGGTACTAGGTGAGCTCTAATTGTTACATGCTTTTCAGGTAGAGTTCAGGCAAGGGACGGGCTTCTGTAATTTAGCTTTTTACACATCAGTTGAAACTGTGACAAGTTTGCACAAATGGAGTCTGCATTGTGCCGGAGGGTAAGGTGGAGAAGGACTTGTGCCCTTTGCATAAAGAAAGACATCAGTGACATTGTATCGGCTGGAGAGAGTACAAAGTTTCCCTCTGAGCACCCACCTAAATGCCTCGCTACTATCTTCTAGACACGCCTGCAACAGGAAATGTAATCAAATCCGATAGGATTTGATTAACATTTCAGCTGGACATCTATAAAACCATCACAATATATGTATCTCACGTGAAGTTAGGCCTTTAATAGCACCAATCTCCCAAAATATAAAATAACTTACAACTCATTGCATCAAATAGAGATTAAACATAATAACGGAAATAATTAACGTCAGGACACGCATTAAAATAATTTCGATGCTAATATAGTATTTCCCTGCAATAAGATGCACAAAGGCTGGTCTGCACTGCCTGGAACCTAGGAACCAATAATAGGCTTAAAGTGCTTCATTCTTTAATTTCTTCACTACCTACACTAGCAGAAGGGAGTTGCTTATACTGCTGGAAGTCCCAACCCCATTTATATTGCCCCTTTTCAAATGATCGGGGATGCTCAGGAGCTCACCCCTATCTCTGGCCCAGGGAAGCGATTTGTGACTTACGTGGGAGCTAGGAACGTGACTCCACTCACTTTAAATATGCCTTTGTTTATGTTTGAGGAAGGCACAGTGGTCCATTTGTGAGACTGGGGATCAGCTTTGCTTTTCTAGCAAAGAGATGTAGATCTCAGGGGTCCTGCCATTCGGGTATGTCAATGTTATGTTGTTACATTAGGACTGGCTAAAAAACCCACCCATCCATGGGAACCAGCTGGGCCAGGAGCATGAGTGGGGTTCCCACTTTCCACTCCCCACCATTCTCTCCATCGCATCAAAAGAGTTTGCAAAAAGGATCTTGAGAGCTGCTCCTTTGGCCTGCAACCCGTGACAGCTTTGGAGAGAATGGGGCTAGCCGTAAGTAGGGTTACAGCAGTGTAGCTGAAGATGTCAGGTCTAGTAAGCTTGTTTATTGTGCAGAGGAGCAACAGAAGGGGTCTTGTGACATTCTGTGTGATGTTGAACAATATAAAACACATGTGGCCACTTTGAAAATTGAAAAAATAATATTGTGTAGAGTTCTTTTCAGGATCATCATTTTGCAAAGACCATGCCTTATTTTTTTCACGTGTAAGGACCATGGATTGTGTTACCTTTTTTAATGGATGGAACATCCTCCTATCACTTTCAAACCTTGTATAGGCCCGATGGACAAAGTGAGGAAATATGTGATTCCAGTGACCATCAATGGTCCAATGAGACCCTCCGAAAATTTCCAGGCATTTCATATACCTTGCATGTGCACTTTCATATTTAGATTTGAGGTAAGAACTGCTATGCAGAAAGAAGGCTTTACTCCTTACCAAGCCAGTTCCATCTGGCATACGGGGTCACCGCTATGGTGTTGCAGTTGTTTCGGCCCTGATCAAAAGGAGCTCTTTTTTACAGCAGCCCTCCTGACTCATGGGGTCACTGCAATGGTGCCGCACAGGCTTCCGTCCATACCGCATGGCAATCTGTTTACACATTTATCTTCACAGCAGCCCTTTCCTGGCATACAGGGGTCGATGACTCAGTCCTGCACACAGACAGTGACCCTATTGGTGCTGCAGACCTCTTCTCAATGCTCGCACCAGGAGTCTATTCGGCAGGGCTACCCACCTGCCCTCGCTCCCTCCAGTGCTCTCCTCTTCCTCACAGTGCACACTGGTTTTGGCAAGCAGGCAGGCACTTGTCCTTGAGGCTCCAGAGCAGGTTGTCTTGATTTCCCTGGATGATGTCCCCTCACCCAGCACAGAGACTAGCAGGCTTTGGCCCCCAGTCCTGGTGACAGGCAAAACGTCTTGCAGATCTTCCCCTCCTCATACAGCCCATCTGGCTGCTAGGTAGATGGCAAACTTTGGGGTCTCAACCTCCCCTTCTTTATAGTCCATTTCCAGACACCCAATATGATTTAGGGCTTGAGTCTTAGATGTTTTATGTTGGGGTACTGCTTCTTTGGAAGCACATACTTGACCTCTCTGTCTTCATCTTGGAAAGCCATCTGTCACTATAGGAGAGACTCCGAAGCTGATAGTCCCATAACACAGGCCATGGGAGTGACTAGAGTTCATACCTAGATGTCACCCACAGTGATATGTGCTTCAAAAGATTAATCTCGGAATCCAAGCTCCACTCTTTTCTTATCAGCCCCCTCTCCTTTCTGAGATGTGTCCAGACCCCTTCCTTGTGATCGCCCACTGAATCAAAGAGCACCATTTGAAGTGTCCAGGAGGATCCTCGCTCTCCCTCATTAGGTGTGTCCTACCCAGCTCACAGGAATGCAGCAATACACAAATCAGCATAGGGGAATTCTTCCACCTCCTCATGTTTTCACCAGGCAGGCCTAGACCTTCCTAAATAGAACCCAGGGTCCCCCATTTAATGTACCATTACAGGCACACATGCATTCAGAATATGTACATAGCATTCCCACACACACTGACAAGAACAGATACCTCCATGTATTAGGCCACCCTAGGCACACATACACTCCGCACACACATTCACAATGCTCGCTCTGCTCAATACTACACTAAACATGCACTGTACTCCTCAAAGGTACACATGCACTCAGTACATGACTCACCATGGACACACTCCATAGCACTACATCTTTCATGTGCTGAGCTCCTCGCAGTTGCCCATACACCCAGTACAACCAATCACCATACATGCATTGCATAGCACTGCTCTACCCTGAATTGTACCCTTACCCGGCACACATACAACCATGCAGAGTCATCACTCCTGCACTGCACAAAACTTCACATTTAACTGATGTAGGCCAAGAGTGAGTTAAGCACACAGCAACAGAACTTTAACAAGTGAGTGAACCTGTAGGCCTCACTACAGTGACGCACATCCTTTTATTTTAGTCACACCAAAATGTTTTATTTGATAAGATTTAGGATGGGTACTTCCTATTTACTGGTGTCATACCCACGTGACGCACATTGTGTTGCCAACTTGGAATTGTGCCCATGCCATTCAAAGTCAGTCCAGTGTACCCTGCATTTTATGTTTTATTGTAATCTTTATATAGAACCAAGACGTGCTTTTTTGAAACCGCTTTTACGATTTTTAAACATTCGCAAGTGTCGGGCCGCGTTAAACCATCTTCAACTGTTAAATAATTAATTCATTTGTTTAATGGTGTATAAGTATATCTCTACGGCTGTCCGGCAATGGACATTGTTGGAAAATGATCATTTTGTATTTGGATTATATTGATCAGATCAGCATGTCCATTCATGAATTTTTGTGTGGAAAGATAGTATGACATTGTCTCACATGTAATTTGCATTATTTGCAATCATCATTATCATGGATTTATGATTATTTGCTGGTATTTTACTCTACTGTGAATTTGTCTGATGAAATGTTTTGTTTTTTACGATGCTCTCTTTTATGGCTGGTATTCAGCCGAATGAAGACTTTTTGATGATGATGATGAAAAGGGCCTGTTCACTCCTACTGATTGCTACACGGTATGATGCCGCTCCTGTCATGCTGCTTAAATTCTGGTGAATGCAGTAGCCTTTCACCACAATGAGGGTTTCACTTTGGTCGCCCCCCTGGTCCAACGACCCCAATCCATGAGACAGGCCTAAGTCATGGCACACACGCATGATGCATGTTTGTTTATGACAACAAAAAATCAGCATTAGGGATCCAGACAACAGTACATTTGGGCACTGAGGGCAGGGCTGCATGACCATTACCATGAGGAGGACTTTGCCACCCCAAAAGTTGACTTGATGGACACAGCAGCAGAAGTGATTGAGTTAGTTTACCACCAATTTCCCGGTGCCTAGCCTACAACGGACACTGATAATTGAGCAGCAAATATACCCATTCTTTTAGCACTTACCTCTCACAGCAGCGAGGCAAAGACTTATTAGTTGACATGCTGTGGAGTTCGAGATGCATGAATGAATATTGAAACCAATATGGGGTGCTTGGACAAAATATCGAATTAAAAATATTATAATGCCAAAATACTGCGACAGGAACATCGGGATGTCAAAAATATTGTGGACAATATTATTGAAGCTAAAAATGTTTTTTAAGTGTTATTTTTAATACCGTTGTAAAAAATATTGTTAGATAAAATATCATTGTACAGAATATAATTTTTATGTGTTTTTAAATATGTATTTTATTGTAATTTTAGTTGTTTAATTTTGTTATTAGTGTGTTTATTAAAATAGTGTATTTATGTAAATAGTGAAATTTTTGTTTTAAGTTTTATTACTGTGAATAATTAATTTTTATGTTATTGTGTTATAGTAGAACAATGTTGGGTTTTTAGCAGATAAGGGTGGGGAGATATTTTAAAGGTGTTTATTTGAATTTGTTTTTATGTGTATTTTTTGTTATATTTAAATAGCATTTTGAAAATGGTTGTATTTATTTTTAAAATTAGTTGATTATTTTTTTGAAAATGGTTTTATTAATTTAAATGTATTGATAAATAAACAACTGAAAAATATTTGTTTTCAATGTAAATTTTATAACTTTTTATTCATTACAAAAATGCAAAATGAAAATACTTATATTTTGAATTTTATAATGTAAATATTTATGTAAAATGTATTTATTATTTATTTTAACACAAAATTGCTAATTAGTTTTGTAAAATTTAATGCATTATATTTGTTTTACTTTTTGTTTTGAAATCTGAAATATTTTTTATACTTTATGTGTAAAAACTGTTTTATTTAAAATGTGAATAATGTAATACATTTAAAAATAATGACAAATATGTATATTATGGATAAAAAGTAAACTTAAAATGTATTAATAAGAATGACTATATAAAGACTTTTTATTTATGGTTATATTTTATTATATTATACAAATAAAAGTCATTTTTTTAGTGAACAGAAATTATATATATATTTATGTGTAAAACAATTAATTGGAAAAATGCAATATATTTTTTCTGAGGTTTAGTTAATATATTTTATATTTTATTTTTACTTTTAATAATTTGTAATATAATGTAAATATATTTTAGGAATTTCTAAATTTTGTTTATGCATACATTTGTTTATTTTTATTTACATTTTCTTTTATTACTAAATAATATGTATAATTTTTTTCAATTAGTACAACATATTTAATATGTTATTTGTTGAATTTAATATAGAGTTGTTTTGGTAACAGTGTGTTATGTGTACTGTTTTTATTTATTTATTAGTAATTAGTTATTTAGTTTTACTATGGAGTATGTATTTTGCATGTAACTCTTTTAGGGGCATATTTACAAGCCCCTATTCACACCGGAGTGTCACTTTTTGATACGCTCCAGTGGCACAGCAGCATTATCCATTTTAACAAGGTGGTGCTAGGCCACTTAACTCCGCCTTGTAAACATGCCCCTTTCCGCCAAAGTCCTCTGCAGCAAAGGGGTGTGCAATGTGTGTTGCAGTGGCGTTTCACTGCAACACTCATTGCTTTTTGACGCTGCCCCAGATTTACAAGATTGGGGCAGCGCCAAAACCTAAGGGCATCATTACGATGTCGGTTGGACTCTCGTCCGACTGGCACCCTAGCGGAAGAACAAGGAGTCGGCGGTCCCCCTGCCCTTATTACAATGCAACCGCCTTCACTGTGGTTGCAAAGTGTATATTTTCTACTGCAGATTGTGCTGTGGGCTGCAGCACAAACCGCAATAGAAAATATACACTTTAAAAACCTTCTTGCACTGTGTGGCAGGCACCATTTGGTAGCAGAGGGCCAGGGAGGAAGGGGGCCCCACTAGGGGCCCCCATAGTCACTTTCTACCTGCCTTTTCATGGCTGGTGAGCCGCCATGAAAGGGCAGGTGGAATGGGACATTGCAATCCCTATTGTAGGGATTACTGACCCTCCAATGGGCTCCTTGAGCCTGTCGGAAAGCATTGGACTGTCTCTCAGTCTGCTACCTCCGACTGCACGCATTTTAATACGTTGGTCGGCCCGCAGCAGCAGATGGCGGTTGGACCGCATCTGATGAGCCATCAGATGCGGTCCGAATGCCATCAGAATGAACCCCCTAAGGCCTGGGAATACCTGGTCTTAGAACGGTAATACAAAGAGAAATTATAAATTTTTCCTTGGATTTGCAGAATGCATCACACATAGAAAGAGCATATCAACATTATTGATTGTTTATGCGCAGGAAGGTATTAATTCCTGCACATAAACAAACGCCCGTACAGTGCAGGTAACCTAGCAACGTGGCAGCAGGGTGCCTGCACTGACTCTATGCAGCTTTGTTTTGCGCCAGCACTAGGGGATATACAGGGGTGCAACACATTCTTGTGAATATGGTGCATCCCTGGGGTTTAGAAATGTCAGAGCACGATGTTGCCAAATTTGGCGTAACATTTTTTTGTAAATATGACCTCTAGTGTCCTCTACCTTCTCCTATTTGGTTTTGAGTAAAGTGAGAAGAGTAAATGTTAACCCTTTGTTGTCCAACACCTTCCACCAAAATGGTTTAGAATGCAATGGAAATAGTAATTGTGACCCTTTTACTGCCCAGCACCTTCCCCAATATGCTTTATGGGTACTAGGAAATGCGACTCCATTAGTATTTAACACCTTCCCTAAAATGGTTTTGATTGGAGTGGGAATAGTAAATTTAACCTTTTTAGTGTCCACTACTTTTGTTAAAATGTTTTTTTATGCAGTAGGAATAGTAATTGTAATTTCATTAGCGTCCAAGTTTTTCAGAAAATTAATTCACATAGGAGTTTGTTGTGCACATGTAATATACCATATTTATAGTTAGATTTGTTTATTATAATAAAGGTACATAATAGAGTTTGTAATTTTGATTTTTTCTCATATTCATTTAATATATACATGATTACATTTATTCACATATATAATAGTACTTGTACAAAAAACATTTTCATATTGAAATATAAACAAAATTTTAATACAAATATAGCATTAAATAAACAAGTAAATTATATTTAAACGGTTTCGTATTTTGTACATTTTTCTGTAATTTTTTCCATTGGTTTACATCTTTTAAACATTAATACAAGTCTTTTAAGTACGTTTAATCATAAGCTTTACATAATTTTTCTAGTATATATTAAAAAATTGTATATTTTTAAATACTATTATTTAATGTATAATCTGCATGTTTTTCCACACATTTTTGGAAACGTCTTTATATGTTTAACATTTTTAATTTTTTTGTTGCATATTTTAAACATTTTTTAAAGATTTTTTTTCATATATTCCTATTGCTTTCCAGATAGTAATTTTTTTTAGTATCATTTAGCAGCCATTTTGTTTCATCACAACCTTCTACTTTGTAGTCTATTTGTCTCATTTTTTGTCTATTATCCTGAAAGGCGGTTGCAGGATGATGCTGCTGTTCGTCTGAACAGGTAAGACATTTTTAAAGTTGTTTTGTTGGGTTTTGAGTGTTAAGGGGATATAAGGGGAAGTTGTAGGCTTTAGTTATGGTGTATCTTTTGTATTGTTGTTCACTAATGTGTTGGTGTGGGTGCAGGTAGAGTTTGTTAGTAATGTATTGCTATCTTATATTATGTTATGATATGTACTTTTGGATGATTAAGGGCCCGATTACGAGTTTGGCATTGCGGTGCTGGGTCCGCCCCGCTGCCGCACCGCCAAACCCATGGTGAGGCCGCCTGCCAGATTAGCAGTTTCCTCCTGTCTGGTGGGCTTTTTTTGGTGTTCTCATGGTAGTGCCTCTAAAAACGGGTGCCGCAATGGGAATGACAAAAACAATTCCTGCACGGCATAGGCTGAAAAGTCCATGCCATGCAGGAACTGGTGTGCATGCACACAGGGGGAACATGTTGTGCCCCTCTGTGTGCATCCACATGGCACAGAGGCACCAGGGTGCTCAGTAGGGCCCACTTTGCATCCTCTCGGCCAGGGTTTTCATGGAGGAGGAACTGCCATGAAAACCCTGGAGGAGAGGAAACTTCTAATATGCTTAGCGGGACCGCAGCGGTCTCACCAATCAAATGGATGCCGCTACACCGCCACAACACTGCCAAGAAACTGCGGGGCTGTAGCGGTCCCACCATCAGTCATGTAATAGGGGGTGGGCAGCCCACCACAGCCGCGCCCCCGCGAGTCTGGTGGTCCATGGACCACCAGACTCATAATCAGGGCGTAAGTGTGATGTATGTGCAATTTTTGAAGTTTTAAGGAAATCAATTTTGTTTTGTAGTGAACCAATACATTTTACTTTGATTTCCTTTTTTTTTTTCGTTTTCTTAGAGAGTTTATGTTTTTTAAACACTTTTTTGAGTGTTTTATGGTTCATGAATGCTTTGGAATGCTTCGATGGCTCTCTATCAGATAGTTTATTCGTGCATTTTAATTTTTGGCTTTTGGAGTTTCTTTTTCCATTTCTGATAGATTCTACTTTTTGATTACTTAGTCATGGAGGAGAATTTGCAGCTACAGAACAGTAAGTAATATTTCCGTGATTTGTACTGGGTGGGAAATCCTATATTTTGTAAATTATGTCATTTGTATGTGCTTGATATTTGTCAAAATTTATTTTATGTGTTTTAGTTAATTTTTACAATACATTTTATGTGTAATTTGAGGTTTGTGGTTGGTGAGATTTTTTTTATATTAATGATATACATAATATTTGTATTCATCAGTAATTTGAAATTTCAGTTTTACTTTTTTTTTCACTGATGTAAAAATATGTATAGCATTAATTTAAAAATAAATTTGTTATGCTGGTTTAGATTATGTTTTTCATTGTTGAGATTTTTGTGTACGTTATTATTTCTTTTATAATAAAGTCTTGGCTATTGATTCTAATTAGTGTACTCCTTTGTTGTTTCACTTTTTATTTTAGCATGTTGTACATTCTATTGGTTTGCTAATTTTGGTTTAATTTGGGTTACTGATTGTTCCATTCATAGTTATTGTTAGCTTTGTTCATTTTGTAGGGCTTCTATAAATTTATAGAGTATAGGTTGGGTTCTGCCTAGTGTGGGCTGGAAGGCATTGTGCCATTCTTCAAATGTGTTGTTTGTTTTGGCTTCCTGTGCAATGGTGCTGTCTTAGACATGCCACCATGGCATTTGAAATTGGGTTGGCGCTTGTGTCGAGAGCGATGCAGCCTGCCAACCCAAGTGTCTTCAAAATAAACTATTAGAGGGCTTAATTTATGTTTTTTTCATTGATAGAATAACTTTCTATCAGT
This sequence comes from Calotriton arnoldi, assembly GCA_963921515.1. NCBI lineage: Eukaryota > Metazoa > Chordata > Amphibia > Caudata > Salamandridae > Calotriton > Calotriton arnoldi. Next base: position 95,718 of record CAWUFW010020462.1, on the reverse strand, counting down.
AAAGTGTTGTGGTTAGCTACCTTTGTGACAGGGATATAAGCTAGCGCAATCATTTTTAAAAACGAATTTCAAAAGCAATTTGCAACATATTCTACACTCAGTGCAGATTATTGTAGATGTCATATGCTTTGACTGAAATGGTAGTAACAGCTGTGTGTGGCTGTTTGTGGGTAAAGTTTTAAAAGTGTTTGAATCATGCCTTGTTTAAAATCAATTATTATTTTATGTAGTCAGTAGTTTTAATTTTAATGTGGTTTAAGAGTTCTTGGTAAATGCTACTTTGCTAATTAAGTAGTAGGGCATATATGAATGGTGTATTTGTGTTTTGATATTCACCATGTATGGTGTATATCTGAGTCAATGGTTTGGCACCCATTTTGAAGGTCCACACTATTATCCATGTTTGACAATGGCTTGGGTTTAGTAAGATTTCTGTTGTATAAAATATTAGGATGTGTTTATCATTGTTAGGGTATCATGTAAGAGGATGTGTTTCTCATTACATGTGGTTCAGGTATCTGGCTATCTTGGTAGCTTGTAAGGGCAGCAGGGGTATCGCTGGTGGCTTTTTTAGTTTATGTAATTAAGCTTTTTAAGGTGGGTATGGCTGGTAGTTGGCTTGTTATGTGTTCGGGGACTTTAGGGAGTAGAGATTTAGGATTTTATTGTGGGCTCTTGGGAACTAGTGCTTGCTTCGCTTCTATCTGGCAATACATGTGGTACTTCTATTTCTGTCACATTTGGGGGTGGTTGTGTTCCCTTACATTATTTCAACATCATCTTTTGTAGTGGCTCTCCCTTAGCAAGCATTAGATTAATATTTAGTACATTTCAAATTGACAGTTTCCATTATTATCACAGCAGCCCTTTCCTGGCATACAGGGGTCGATGACTCAGTCCTGCACACAGACAGTGACCCTATTGGTGCTGCAGACCTCTTCTCATGCCTCGCACCAGGAGTCTATTCGGCAGGGCTACCCACCTGCCCTCGCTCCCTCCAGTGCTCTCCTCTTCCTCACAGTGCACACTGGTTTTGGCAAGCAGGCAGGCACTTGTCCTTGAGGCTCCAGAGCAGGTTGTCTTGATTTCCCTGGATGATGTCCCCTCACCCAGCACAGAGACTAGCAGGCTTTGGCCCCCAGTCCTGGTGACAGGCAAAACATCTTGCAGATCTTCCCCTCCTCATACAGCCCATCTGGCTGCTAGGTAGATGGCAAACTTTGGGGTCTCAACCTCCCCTTCTTTATAGTCCATTTCCAGACACCCAATATGATTTAGGGCTTGAGTCTTAGATGTTTTATGTTGGGGTACTGCTTCTTTGGAAGCACATACTTCACCTCTCTGTCTTCATCTTGGAAAGCCATCTGTCACTATAGGAGAGACTCCGAAGCTGATAGTCCCATAACACAGGCCATGGGAGTGACTAGAGTTCATACCTAGATGTCACCCACATTGATATGTGCTTCAAAAGATTAATCTCGGAATCCAAGCTCCACTCTTTTCTTATCAGCCCCCTCTCCTTTCTGAGATGTGTCCAGACCCCTTCCTTGTGATCGCCCACTGAATCAAAGAGCACCATTTGAAGTGTCCGGGAGGATCCTCGCTCTCCCTCCTTAGGTGTGTCCTACCCAGCTCACAGGAATGCAGCAATACACAAATCAGCATAGGGGAATTCTTCCACCTCCTCATGTTTTCACCAGGCAGGCCTAGACCTTCCTAAATAGAACCCAGGGTCCCCCATTTAATGTACCATTACAGGCACACATGCAATCAGAGTATGTACATAGCATTCCCACACACACTGACAAGAACAGATACCTCCATGTATTAGGCCACCCTAGGCACACATACACTCTGCACACACATTCACCATGCTCGCTCTGCTCAATACTACACTAAACATGCACTGTACTCCTCAAAGGTACACATGCACTCAGTACATGACTCACCATGGACACACTCCATAGCACTACATCTTTCATGTGCTGAGCTCCTCGCAGTTGCCCATACACCCAGTACAACCAATCACCATGCATGCATTGCATAGCACTGCTCTACCCTGAATTGTACCCTTACCCGGCACACATACAACCATGCAGAGTCATCACTCCTGCACTGCACAGAACTTCACATTTAATTGATGTAGGCCAAGAGTGAGTTAAGCACACAGCAACAGAACTTTAAAAAGTGAGTGAACCTGTAGGCCTCACTACAGTGACGCACATCCTTTTATTTTAGTCACACCAAAATGTTTTATTTGATAAGATTTAGGATGGGTACTTCCTATTTACTGGTGTCATACCCACGTGACGCACATTGTGATGCCAACTTGGAATTGTGCCCATGCCATTCAAAGTCAGTCCAGTGTACCCTGCATTTTATGTTTTATTGTAATCTTTATATAGAACCAAGACGTGCTTTTTTGAAACCGCTTTTACGATTTTTAAACATTCGCAAGTGTCGGGCCGCGTTAAACCATCTTCAACTGTTAAATAATGAATTCATTTGTTTAATGGTGTATAAGTATATCTCTACGGCTGTCCGGCAATGGAACATTGTTGGAAAATGATCATTTTGGATTTGGATTATATTGATCAGATCAGCATGTCCATTCATGAATTTTTGTGTGGAAAGATAGTATGACATTGTCTCACATGTAATTTGCATTATTTGCAATCATCATTATCATGGATTTATGATTATTTGCTGGTATTTCACTCTACTGTGAATTTGTCTGATGAAATGTTTTGTTTTTTACGATGCTCTCTTTTATGGCTGGTATTCAGCCGAATGAAGACTTTTTGATGATGATGATGAAAAGGGCCTGTTCACTCCTACTGATTGCTACACGGTATGATGCCGCTCCTGTCATGCTGCTTAAATTCTGGTGAATGCAGTAGCCTTTCACCACAATGAGGGTTTCACTTTGGTCGCCCCCCTGGTCCAACGACTCCAATCCATGAGACAGGCCTAAGTTATGGCACACCCGCATGATGCATGTTTGTTTATGACAACAAAAAATCAGCATTAGGGATCCAGACAACAGTACATTTGGGCACTGAGGGCAGGGCTGCATGACCATTACCATGAGGAGGACTTTGCCACCCCAAAAGTTGACTTGATGGACACAGCAGCAGAAGTGATTGAGTTAGTTTACCACCAATTTCCCGATGCCTAGCCTACAACGGACACTGATAATTGAGCAGCAAATATACCCATTCTTTTAGCACTTACCTCTCACAGCAGCGAGGCAAAGAGGCCAAGACTTATTAGTTGACATGCTGTGGAGTACGAGATGCATGAATGAATATTGAAACCAATATGGGGTGCTTGGACAAAATATCGAATTAAAAATATTATAATGCCAAAATACTGCGACAGGAACATCGGGATGTCAAAAATATTGTGGACAATATTATTGAAGCTAAAAATGTTTTTTAAGTGTTGTTTTTAATACCGTTGTAAAAAATATTGTTAGATAAAATATAATTGTACAGAATATCATTTTTATGTGTTTTTTAATATGTATTTTATTGTAATTTTAGTAGTTTAATTGTGTTATGTGTGTTTATTAAAATAGTGTATTTATGTAAATAGTGAAATTTTTGTTTTAAGTTTTAATACTGTGAATAATTAATTTTTATGTTATTGTGTTATAGTAGAACAATGTTGGGTTTTTAGCAGATAAGGGTGGGGAGATGTTTTAAAGAAGTTTATTTGAATTTGTTTTTATGTGTATTTTTTGTTATATTTAAATAGCATTTTGAAAATGGTTGTATTTATTTTTAAAATAAGTTGATTATTTTTTGAAAATGGTATTATTAATTTAAATGTATTGATAAATAAACAACTGAAAAATATATGTTTTCAATGTAAATTTTATAATAACTTTTTATTCATTACAAAAATGCAAAATGAAAATACTTATATTTTGAATTTTATAATGTAAATATTTATGTAAAATGTATTTATTATAACACAAAATTGCTAATTAGTTTTGTAAAATTTAATGCATTATATTTGTTTTACTTTTTGTTTTGAAATCTGAAATATTTTTTATACTTTATGTGTAAAAACAGTTTTATTTAAAATGTGAATAATGTAATACATTTAAAAATAATGACAAATATGTATATTATGGATAAAAAGTAAACTTAAAATGTATTAATAAGAATGTCTACATAAAGACTTTTTATTTATGGTTATATTTTATTATATTATACAAATAAAAGTCATTTTTTTGGTGAACAGAAATTATATATATATTTATGTGTAAAACAATTAATTGGAAAAATGCAATATATTTTTTCTGAGGTATAGTTAATGTATTTTATATTTTATTATTACTTTTAATAATTTGTAATATAATGTAAATATATTTTAGGAATTTCTAAATTTTGTTTATGCATACATTTGTTTATTTTTATTTACATTTTCTTTTATTACTAAATAATATGTATAATTTTTTTCAATTAGTACAACATATTTAATATGTTATTTGTTGAATTTAATATAGATTTGTTTTGGTAACTTAGGGGTCGATTCCGATGTCGGCCGGAAGCGCACCTAACAGTATTCGTCCGGACAAAATACGAGCCGAATGCGTGTTTTCCGACCGACTCGAACACTCTACCGAACGAACAAGTACGATGCGTATAACAGCCCAGATTCCGAGCGAGCCGTACTTACCCATTCCAGCTCCTGTTCCCCGCCCGAGCCGGATCCGTAAACGTCGAATCGAGTCGTACGGAACCAAATACACAGCACCTTCCGGCCAGACTAGTACGATGCGTCTCCCGTACGCGCCGAACTCGTCGCTACATACGGCACGTTTGAGCATCCGGGAGAGCTGCACATAAGCTCCGATTCGCACCACAAGACGATCCACGGCGACGAGACGAACAAGCCAGTGACGAGTACGAGTCGAAGACACGAGAAACCCGAACGAGACGAACCAACCATGAATCCCATCGCGCAGGTCCTACCAATACTCTACATCTATTACCGGGACCGGTACGGACGCGTACGGCGCAGACGGTAAGTCAAACACCCACAACACAAACAAACGATACGTACCCGAAATATGTCACACACACATAGGGATGCACAAATGATGTACACAAGCAACAGCAGAACCATAGGGGTGGGATGGCCAACACCAATGCCATACACACCCATAGGGGGATGGATGCCTACCACCAACACCACCCTACAACTACCCCTACTCATGGGTGGCTAGATGCCTGCCACCACCCCCCCCCCACTCATGGGGGGCTGGATGGCTGCCACTACTACCATCCCCACTCATGGGGGGCTGGATGCCTACCACTACTGCCATCCCCACCCATAGGGGGCTGGATGCCTACCACTACTACCATCCCCACTCATGGGGGGCTGGATGCCTACCACTACTACCATACCCACTCATGGGGGGCTGGATGCCTACCACTACTACCATCCCCACTCATGGGGGGCTGGATGGCTGCCACTACTACCATCCCCACTCATGGGGGCTGGATGCCTACCACTACTGCCATCCCCACTCATGGGGGGCTGGATGCCTACCACTACTACCACCCCCACTCATGGGGGGCTGGATGCCTACCACTACTGCCATCCCCACCCATGGGGGGATGGATGCCTGTCACTACTGCCATCCCCACTCATGGGGGGCTGGATGCCTACCACTACTACCATACTCACTCATGGGGGGCTGGATGCCTACCACTACTACCATCCCCACTCATGGGGGAATGGATGGCTGCCACTACTACCATCCCAACTCATGGGGGGCTGGATGCCTACCACTACTGCCATCCCCACCCATAGGGGGCTGGATGCCTACCACTACTACCATCCCCACTCATGGGTGGCTGGATGCCTACCACTACTACCACCTCCACTCATGGGGGGCTGGATGCCTGTCACTACTGCCATCCCCACTCATGGGGGGATGGATGCCTGCCACTACTGCCATCCCCACCCATAGGGGGCTGGATGCCTACCACTACTACCATCCCCACTCATAGGGGGCTGGATGCCTACCACTACTACCATCCCCACTCATGGGGGGCTAGATGCCTACCACTACTACCATCCCCACTCATGGGGGGCAGGATGCCTGTCACTACAACCACCCCTACTCATAGGACGGGTAATGCATGACACAACTAGCATACTCCCACATAAGGACTGTCTGTAACTTACATCCCACCCCCAACACCATGACAAGCGTGTATGGTCTGTGTCAAATGCATACAACACTGAACATGACATTGAACATACAATGTGACCCCCTAACACATGTGTCACACACAATAGTGTGTGTGGCCTACACAATGCAAGCAGACCATGACCACTGTGGCAATGTGGCCCAAAGCCCCATCACCACAGTGCCCAAAAGGTAAGTGTGTGCTCCATAGCTGAAGCACATTTTGAACAGTGTGGCAATGGGGCCCTAAGCACCATCACCACAGTGCCCAAAAGGTAAGTGTGTGCTCCATAGCTGAAGCACATTTGGAACAGTGTGGCAATGGGGCCCTAAGCCCCATCACCACAGTGCCCAAAAGGTAAGTGTAGTCCTGGTAAAAGCTGCTAAACCAAAAATGCAGGGATTATTCCTGGCCACACAACACCAAACACTACAGTGGCATTGTAGTGCTTGTGTCCCATAGCAACATAGATTGTGTGAGGCAAGCAGTGCAGTGCCAATGACACATCGTACTAGCCATGTGCACACAAACATCAGCCATGGGGGCCCACATTGTCTACATTCACAAATAACACAATGACAGAAGTGAGCATCATAATGCAGACCCACATACCTGCAGCAATGGACACACAAATGTAGATATTCTGTGGAGACTGTAGATGTCATGTGAACAAATACCATACCATGGCAGCAATGGGACATACTAACCATGATCAATGTGCTGACTGATGACCTAGCAGTCCCAGGGCCAGCAGGGGAAAGCCAACAAACAACATACAGCCAATGGCAAACTAAAGATATGCCAATGCAGTGGTGCAAATGCACAAACACAAACAGGCAGACTCACTCTGCATATCATACACAACAGGTGAGGGGGGTTGTGTGCCAGTGTCCCCAGGCAAACACACAACACATGAGGAGGCCAGATTCACTAATACACAGATGTCAACACAGTCACATACAAAACTAACTCAGGGATTGGATTCCCCTATGTGGGCAAACAGGCATTGTGAGATGAGAGGGAGCCCAAATTACACATGTCACACAAGCTTGTAGGAACAGCAACAAACACAGCAAGAGACAGAACCACCACAGCACTCCCCCAGGGACCCCACATTGTGGTGACACTAGCCTGCATGACAATCACACTGTTATGGCAAAGGTAGATGTCATCCACACTGTGAACCACAGCCATGTGTGCTGAGCAACAAACTACCATCACACCTATACAAGCACAAAGCACTCAGCATGGCCTGCCAGCCAAGGACAACATGGAGGTAGTGCCCCAGCCGTGCAACAACTCACATTTGCACACACTCAACGCCACACACCTTGAACTCCACCAATGTGCAGCAGTGAAGCTCACATGGACTGCTGACATTGCACATGCACCCATGAAAATCCCAGGGGTGGTGGGGGGAAATAAGGTGCAGAACCCATCACACATGGCCAGTCAACAATACTTGTGAATGTCTGACACACTGCACAGTATGCCGTACATGGGCATGACGTGAAATCCACCCCAAACAATGGGATCCTGGCCATAGTCACACACCAATGAAGAAGCCAAGCTGACCCACAAAGGACACACATAGACAACTTCCAACATTGCAGCTCTGACCCTGAGGAGTGGCAGCAGTAACACACACAACGTGTCACAATCACTGAAAGCATACACAAACAGAAAATCACATTACTTGTGTAACCAACAAGTGCCAAGAGGAATCTTGACTGTGTCCCATCTGCGTTTGCCCACATCCCCAGCCCTGACAACAAAGACAACTAGGGATGACAACCTCATTAACATTAGTTTGCCATGCACCCACATCCCGGAGAAACCAGGTCCAAGATGCTGGATGAACACAGAACAACTCAGCAAGCATCACAAACAGGAACATCCGTAGGGACACAGCCTGTGTAGGAAAAGGAGAAGGGTACACGCACAGACATGCCTACACAACACACAACACGGGCACAGCCTATATCACGGAATCACGCACTGCCATGAGGGCACTCCACTCCTGTGGAAGGTCAGCTGTGCCAAACCTTGTCTGTGCACGACTCAAACATGTCAGCAGAACACTCGGTCAGTGAGTCAACAACTACAACACACTGAAGGCTCTGCTCATATCAGCCTGGGCACGGGAGTGTCACGTCAGTCATCTGCATACACCCAAGACACGTGTCAAGCAACTTGCACTGTGTACACAGATGAGTCCTCCAAATTTGATGTGCTAAACTGCATGTCCATTGGAGACGGGCACACAGTCAGGGTACTAGGAACATTGGACAGTGGTAAGCCCACCAGATGTGCATCATTGTAGGACAAAGATGGTAATCTACAAAAGCTAAACGTACATCCCTGTGTCAAATGCTGAACATTACACCCTCAGACTGCAGCAAAGGATGCTATCGATCAAGACTAGATTAGGACACATATCCCATGGACCACATGGAGCCCATCAAAGCAAAACTTCATTTACCTGATCTGAACACTATTACAACAGCAAATGCATGATTCTACACATCTACATCATGGACCTCCAAAGATTAACCACAAGTAAACAAAAAGAGGCTTTATTCAGCAAGTGTGCAACTCAAATCAAAAGTCCAAAATAAACTAAGGCCAATGGCCAGTCCAAATATACAGTCCCAACAGGGTGATGTGTGACAACTTGTCAACAATTGCTTGCCTGCACAGGTACGGACAGGGGACATCCCCTTGGAGGGGCATACGAGGGGCAGGCCAGGCACTGCAGGGACAGGATCAGGGGATGCCAGAAGGAGGCAGTGAAGGGGAGGTGGGTGCAGGAGTGTCACCGGCAACTGCAGTGGAGGTGTCTGACTCAGGGGGGGCTGGCACCACTGCAGGGCTCAAGTCTGATGGTGTTGGTGCTGCAACCACTGCAGTGGGCTGGTCAGATGGAGTGGACTGGGTCCCCAATGCAGTGCCCGAGTCAGACGGGGTGTTTGTGGACTCCACCGCAGTGCATGACTCCAAGGTAGTGGAAGGGGGGGCAGAAGAGCTGGGCAGGACAGAGGGGGGGGGCACGGTCTCCACACCAGTGGCACAAACAGGCAGAGCGTCTGGTTTGGGGGTGGAAGAGCAAGTGGCAGGGGGGAGGGCCTAAGCAGTCTGGAGATGCGGTATCGGTGTGTGGGGGAACCTGGGGCAGGGTGTGGCGGTGGAACCTGTGGAGTGGTGCCCTGGGGGTTGGAGGTGAGAGACTGGGTGGTTGACTTGCAGGGCGGTGGCGGGGTCTTGCTCTTCCGGGACCGGGGGGACTTGCGGGTGGGGGGCTCACTCTGCCTGCGCCTGGGGGAGGGTGTCCGGGGGTGAGGGGCACTCCCCTCTGTGTGGGTGGACTTCCTCTTCCCCCGGTATGCTGGATCAGCAGGATTGGAGGGGAAGAGGCCGAGGTCACACAGGAAGATCTGCTGTGTAGGTGTGGTAGCAGGCGAGGCAAGGGAAGGGGTCTTGGAGGGAGAGGATTTGGAGGACTGCGGAGTTAATGTGGATGCCTGTATGTGTGTGTGTGTGTTCCCCGTCCCCTGTGTCTGTGGTATCAGTCCCCTGAGGATGCTTGTGTGCACGTCTTGCCTTTCTCTTGGGTGTGTCTGTGCTGCTCGTGTCTGTGTGTTTGGGTGACTGTGCAGGTGTGCATGTGCTTTGGACAGGTAGGGGGCAGGAAGTGTGGATGGGGCAGAGGTGGGAGGGGTGAGGGACTGTTGGAGGAGGGACACTGCTGCCATCAGGGAGGAGTCCATGGACTTATTGCTCCTCTGTAGGGCAGACATACCCATTGAGATGCCCTCCATGAACGACACCAGCTGTGTCAACAGAGTGGTGTGTGCATGGAGGACACTCAGCATTGCTGTCTGCCCTACATGGAGCTGCCGAAGGAGGTACACAGACTCCTCACTCAGGGCAGCAGGGGACACAGGGGCAGGGGCTGCGGTGCCTGGCATGAAGGAGACATGCTCCCGAGTACAGGAGCCTCCACGGACCTCAGGAATGGGAGCCAATGGGAGGGCGGTGGTGGTGGTGGCGGGGCCAGACAGACTAGCTGGCCTTTGGTGGCTGCTGACACCCGCCTCCACAAGGGAGTCATCCTCCGAACTGCTGTGGTCCTCAGCTGAGGTGGATGGTGCTGAGGACTCCTCGGTGTGGCTCCCCTCGCCCTCCGTGCCACTGGGTCCCTCTGACCACTCGTCCGATGCTGACCCAGTCTGGCTCCGCTGCTCCTCCTGGTCCATGGAGCTGTCCCCTCCTGTGGCCGTGGATGTATCTGCAAACAATTAGGGAAACAGATAAACATCAGTCACCTGCACTGACCGCACACACCACAGTAAGTACAGCACATTACAGAGCAAGCCCTGGCATCCTTAGTTGAACATTGCCTAAAGTCCTCACACAGATTCGGGGAAGCCAATTGTCAGTCTGATGGTCAACCATGGGACTCACACCCCTCCTGCCCTTGCACCCATCTGTCTGGTGCCTGTCTGATGGTAAGACCCCAGTTTGGACACATGCACCACCTACACAGTTGTTGGACATTGAAGGGAACACGGTGAAGTTTGTGAACATGCACACATCACATCTCTTGCCACTGAGTCAGTGCAGGTGTCCGGATTAAGGGATGGCCAGAGTCTAAATAGAAATGCATGTGATGCATACCAGCACCAGACACCATGATGCACCCATGTCCGGATAGTCAATGCCACAATGGGGTGCATGTTGCATATGTCACTCCCCTGCAGGATCAGTCTCAGGAAGTTTAATGCCATGACACAGGAATGCGTGCAAAGTCATACATTACTGTCTCAAGTCACATGGCCATGGCAGCCAGCCAACAACAGTCTGCACTGTGTCACAATCCGAGGGCATGGGGAATGCAAGGTATGTGACTGACAAGTGCACATGTCCATCCCCCAAATACCACATCATCTGTACTACTATTTGTCCACGTCATACCAACTGGACATATGGGGGACATGAAACACAACTCTCTGAACATGAGCACCTCACAGTGTGCTGTGAATGACAATACAGCTGCCTGAAAGTCACAGTCGCAAACACCTGTGTGCACAGTCAAGTGATCAGACACCTATAAGTCACAGAAGTATCGTCTATCATGGTCACATCTCAGATGGCATGCTGAGCCCTAACCGATAAACATACCAGTAGTCCTGACAACGAAGACACAGCACAATGAGACAGAGGCAGACACCTGAGGGTACATTACACTGATCACAACATGCCAGATGATACACGGGAGTGGGAGTACAGAGTGCATTGCATGACCTGGAGTAGGCATTACTGTCCAGCTCCACCTGTAAGAGGGATGAGTCCTGGACAGTAGGCAGGTGGCTAAGCATGTGTGACACACTGGATACACATACTCCTGAGGCCCAAACATTGTTCCCACCAGCAGCATGGGTGTGTGCCAAATTTCCCAGGGACATGTGGTGAGTCAGAGCAGCAAGCGGACCACATATCAAAGTTACACCCAGATTACATGTCAGAACTTAGGCATTGTGTAAGCAATTGACCCACCCATGAATCGCACAACATAGTCCCGGGAACAAATCCTGTCCCCCAGCTTGAGCAAAGCTAAATGCAATGACACAGTCCCCAAATGACACAATTTCCTGACTATAAGGGCCACACATATGCGTATCAGAGGAGAAGTGGGCATGTCACAAATGAGGGACATGGGTCCTGGACCACATGACTGATGTACTGTGGAAGTTTAACCAGGCCAGAGGAGGGCACATAGCATGTCAGACAAAGTGCACAGTGCAGTCATGGACTCACCCCTCCTTGCTGCTGTCTGTCCTTCAGCTGCCCATCCAGGTCAGGAAAGACCACCGCCAGGATCCGGAGCATGTGGGGGGTCAGGGTCCGGTGTCCGCCCCTCCTGCGAGGAGGCGACAGCTTCAGCTGGACCCTTGCGATCCTCCAGGTCCAGCCACGAAGGTGCTGCCACCTCTTCTGGCAGTTGCGGATCCTGCGCCTGTAGACCCCCACGGATCTTACTTTCCGGGTGATAGTCAGCCAGATTTCCTGCTTCTGGTGGGCATCAACCTGTGAGGATGACAAAGTGAAAAGGCCATTACTACACATGCAACATATACGTGCATCACACAGTTGGATATACATGTCTCAATCACAGGGGCATATGATGTACACAGGCAGTGCAACAATGGCTATGAACAGTTTGCCAGCAGTCACTACATGGCATCATTGCATGGGAAGTAAACCTAGTTGGAATGCACTGTTACTGCACTGTACCAGTTCAGTGCATGTAACTACACACTTTGGGGTGTGACAACTACTCAGTGGGCATGCTAGCCAGTGGTGTGCACACTGAAAGTGCTGCTAGTAAGACAACATGCACAATTAGTGAGGCAGTGGACAGCACACTCACCTGCTCCCCTGGTTTCCCATACAGCTTGCTGTGCTGTGGAAGGAGGCTGTCCAGCAGGGCCTGGTTCTCCTCAAGGCTGAAGGCTGGGGCTCTCTCCACAGTACGTGCCATTGCAGGAGCCAGAAGATGCATTAACAGCAGCAGTGTTGGTGGCAGATGTCGTCCTGGAGCATGTAGTGCAGGCAAGTGAGCTCTCAGGGGAACAGCCAGCATTATATGTGTGCTGCAGCGGCAGATACTGTCCCATGTGTCCAAAGTGATAGGTCCAAGTCGTTTGCATCTTCTGAATCTGACCAATCCATGGAATAGCAGCACTAATACACGCCCACAGCATCCTTCAAATCTTCAACTTCATGACACCCATGATTTTGCAACATTGTTGTGGCTGGCCAACTGAATTCACTGCATCAGACTCGTTGGAGCTTCGAAAACGCGTCCGTTGCCATGCCAGGCCCCAGCCAATGTGTGCACACCGATCGGTCCATTTCTGTACAACGCGTACCAGGCATACAACGCGTACCCGCTCACATTCAATGCAATGGGCCGGTCGGGCACACCAATCGGTCCATTGATGTACAACGCGTACCAGGCATACAACGCGTACCCGCTCACATACGATGCAATGGGCCGGCCGGGCACACCGATCGGTCCATTGCTGTACAACGCATACCAGGCATACAACGCGTACCCGCTCACGTACAATGCAATGGGCCGGCCGGGCACACCGATCGGTCCATTGCTGTACAACGCGTACCAGGCATACAACGCGTACCCGCTCACATACAATGCAATGGGCCGGCCGGGCACACCGATCGGTCCATTGCTCTTCAACGCGTACCCACTCACATACAATGCAATGGGCCGGCCGGGCACACCGATCGGTCCATTGCTGTACAACGCGTACCAGGCATACAACTCGTACCCGCTCACATACAATGCAATGGGCCGGCCGGGCACACCGATCGGTCCATTGCTCTACAACGCATACCCGCTCACATACAATGCAATGGGCTGGCCGGGCACACCGATCGGTCCATTGCTCTACAACGCATACCCGCTCACATACAATGCAATGGGCCGGCCGGGCACACCGATCGGTCCATTGCTCTATAACCCGTCCCTGGACAGGTCACATGCATATGTCACCATGCTGGTCACTGGTGAACCTATGCCAGCCACATTTACTTTCCAGGGACTCAGGGGCACACCTACAACACCACACCCAGTCCACACTGTATATAAGGCATGTGTGGCAGCATAACCTTATCTGTGTATGGGGGTGAACATGTGGTTTTTGGGGTGGCACTTGGGGGCAGACACACCCAGGCTGTGCACGTGTTCATGGGGACAGGGTCCTTTGTGTGTTGTGCACCTGACCACTGTGGTGTGCAACTTTTCATTTCTGAGCATGTGTCATGGTCACATTTCCAGGTTGTGTATGTGTATGACATGTCACATACCCCCAGGCTCACATGTGGGAAGGCATGTACGTCACAGGGTGGCCCATTCCAACAATAGTGATGTCCCTCCACAGTCTGTGTGCATGTTGTGTATCACATGTCTCTGACTCCATGTGCACAATGGGAGACAGTCTCCACATCCACGTGGTTTGTGCATGAACTTTGATGGTGTGTGTGTGTGTGTCACAGACATCCATGTCTGTCCTGCAGAGGCTACAGGGGCCACTACCTGTGGGTGTCATGTTTGTTTTTCTGACTTGTACATGATACGCAATGTCATGCCAGTGTCGATGTGGCAAGACAGGGTCCCTGGGAATCTACCTGTCAATGAGCTGTGATGCCTGTGGAGCATCTGTCCAGACATGTCACTGTGGTATGTGTGTGGAACGTGAGAGCAGTTAATGGGTACTGTGACACAGCCTAATGGTGTCCCATAGTACACCCTGGAACCTGTTGTCAACACTTGTTGAACAGAGATGTTAGATGATGTCCATGTAGGTGCCATATATGTCCAAACGGAACGACACACACATCAAGTACTTGTGTTTGTTAATGATGTATCATGTGAAATTGAGTATGGTGAACGGCACATAGGTGGGGTGACTGACAATCTTGCTTTCTTCACCTATGCACTGCAGGGCTCCTGCTGTCCATCGACCATTCCCAGACCTGGCAACGATGGTGGAACGTGACAGCATCCGACGGTACCGCTTCACCAGGCAGCTGATTGAGGATTTGGCAGTGCGGTTGGACCCACATTTGCAGCCTGGCCGGCCGTATCCTACAGCGCTGACCCCCAAGGTGAAGGTGATGGCAGCCCTACACTTCTTTGCCACCGGTACCTTTCAACACACTGTGGCAACTACTGGTGGGATGTCACAGACTATGTTCAGCCGTGTGCTACGCGATGTTTTGGGGGCAATGTTGAGATACCTGAACCAGTACATCTATTTCCTAACACGTCAACGACTCACTGACGTCAAGAGTGACTTCTATGCCCTGGGGAGGATGCTACATGTAATTGGCTCCATTGATGGGACACATGTGGCTTTGATACCACCACAGGCACATGAGCAGGCATACCGGAACCGTAAACATTACCATTCGATCAATGCTCTGGTGGTATGTCTTGCAGATATGACCATCACACGTGTGTGCCCGTTTCCCCGGTTCGGCACACGATGCCTACGTGATGAGGAGTAGTCGCATCCCGAGGATGATGTCACAGATGCCGAACCAGCGTGCCTGGCTTGTTGGTGTGTACTGACTTTGTACCATTGTGTGTGTTCTGCTATGTTGTTTTCCGCACACATTTTCAAATCGGCTAATGTGCAATTGTCTGTCTGTAGGTGACTCGGGATACCCCAACATGCCATGGTTGCTGACACCCCTCAGGAACCCTGTGACACCAGCCCAGATGCGCTACAATGAGGCACATGGTCGGACGAGGAGGGTGATTGAGCGGACCTTTGGTCTCCTGAAGAGCCGCTTCCGCTGCCTGGACAAGACAGGAGGGGCCCTCCCATATGCCCCAGCAAAGGTGTGCAAGATTTACATCGTCTGCTGCATGCTACACAACCTGGCAGTGCGGAAGGAGTTGCCTCTCATCCTGGATGACGTTGACCAACGTCCCCCACCTGTGGAAGATCCTGGCCTGGGTCACGATGCCAGTGAAGATGATGATGATGATGATGGTGATGTCCGCACACAGCTCATCACCAACTTCTTCAGCTGAATGTGAGTCTCCAGAGGGTTGTAATGTCAATGATTTGAGTTTGCATGATATGTGTGTGTGGTGCTCTGGTGCTGTTTGAGTGTGGCCATGTGCTACTTGACTGGATGCGTGCAGCGATGTGTCCTTGCAGGTGGTCTGTACTGCCCAACAGTGTTGACATGCTAACTTGGTTTTGTGTAGTTATCTCGTGACATGTATTAGACATGAGTATTGCCGTTCTGTGCTGTTCTTCAGTGGTTTTGACTGTGTGTCATGTCTGTCCTTCACAGGGTGCTGCCGGAGTTGTCTGATCAACTTGGATCCCCAGAATCCATGATTCAACTTCCAAGGTGGAAGCAGTCGTTTCCCTACAGGTGATGTGCCACACACCCCTGGACTTTGTATCTTCTGCACTTTTTGACTTTGTGGCCACAGCCAGGTTGGATTAGCTTGAATTTGTAGTGGAAACAACATGTTGCAAATGTGTAATAAACCTGTGCTTCACTTTGGGATGTGCGTTGTCTGTGGTCACACATCTGACTGACATTTACTTACTGCACCTGTAGTCTAGTTGACAGTGACTGTGAATAGGTGGCGTGTCTGTGCATTCCACTGTATTTCGTTGCAACATCAGTATAGGTGATGAGTCTGATGGCCCTGGTGTGTATGTGTTGTGTGGCCCTAGTGGTGTGTCTCCCTCATATGTGTCACGTCGCCATGACTGACATGACGGTGTTGGACTTGCTGTAGCAGTTAGCATGCACAGTGTCATTTAGCAGATCACCATCTACATGACAAAAACCACGTTGGAATCACAACAGAGGCAGATATGGTGTATTGGTGAGTTTATTTACATACAGGTGTGAGGATGGTGCACAGGATGGTGGGTGCTGTACATAGAAATTGGAATCCAAAGTTCCCATGTGAATTGGAAGTCTTGGTAGCTGAAATGTCCAGAGTAAAGTCCAAAGTCATCTGATAAATTTGGCCAACTAGAGCTCCCCATGTCATGTGGGAGAGTTGGGTTGGCTTCGACAGGGCGTGCAGTTTGCACACAGAGGAAAAGTTCCAGAACAGGTGTTGGCTTCCTGGGGGATGTAGATGGCCATCGGCCTCTCAGTTTGGCCTCCTCGGACGGCCCCTCTTCTTGGGGGGGGACCCTCAGGTGCAGGCTGCGGCGGTGCAGGGGACTCTCTGCCAGAGTCCTCCTCCCTCCCTGTGGCAATTGCAGTTGTTTCAGCAGCAGATGCTGTGGGCACACAGGGAGGTGAGGCCATGTTGGTGCTGATCTGGCGGCGGCATGTCAGTATGTCCCTATGCACCGCTGTCAGTTGTTCCAATGTGTCCCACTTGGACTCCATGCCAGACATGTGTGTCTCGACACGTGACATGTGTGTCTCGACACGGGACATGTGGGAGTCCAAGCGGGCATGATGGGCAGCCTGCTGCTGTTGTATGTCCTTGAGGATCCCCACTACCTGGCTGACCTCTCCAGTGCTAGTCTGGTACGCATCCTCGATGCGTGCCAGTTGTGGGTCATCATGCAGTCCAGACACCGCTGCAAAGAGCGACCTATGTCTACCACCCCTCCCACCACCCCTGGCGACACGTGCAGGACCTGCGGTGGCACGCACAGGTGACCGTGGGCCCACTTGGGTGTTGTTCCTGGGCTCGTTGCCACCAGCTCCAGTTTGGGCCTGGGTCCCTGCGCTGTTGTCATCTGTGGTCCTTGGTCTGTCCGTGTTGGCAGGGGTGGCCTGTGTGTTGGCAGTTGTTGGAGGGGTGGGTGCAGGGGGTGCAGATGTTGGTTCTGCTGGTGCTGCATGATGACTCACACCGGAGGGTCCAGCTGGTTCTTCGCCATCCGAGGAGTGCAGAGGCTGATCCACACCAGTGAGCTCAGTGTTCCCCGGAGCCTGGGACAGGGACTCCTCCTCGTCTGCTGCTGTGTCCCCATCATCACCTGTTTTGGGGAGAGACACAGATTGTATGTTATGTTTCTACTGGCATCAATTGTTCAAACACCTGACAGTTGTGACTGTACCTCTGGATGTGGGCCAGGACATTGCATTCTCCTAAATTGTGACAGTCAGAGAGTGATATTGGTGTAGCACATTGTCCTGCCAACCTGTGGCATGTCAATGTGAATGTTGAGGTGTGTGCATGACCAGCATTGGTGGTATTTGGTTGCCATCCAGGCCTCCTTCTCCCCCAGCCCAGTTATCTCACCATGAAGCGTGCTTCCTTTGCAGGGAGTGCAAGTTGTCTTTCAGGATGTCAGTCAGTGGTGTCCTGCTGTTGGTTGTTGCACAGTTCCCAGCAGGGCCTTGTGCTCCCCCCAGCAGTACCCAGTGCCAGCCATCTTGTGAGTCCTTTTCCACTCCCTGTGATGTGAGCATGGTTCAGAGTGGTGTTGATGGGCCAATTGTGAGGGTGACCAATATCTGTGCCTACAACTCCCATCATACTATTGCCTCCACCCCCCTTCCCAGCATGCCCATCCTTCCTTCCTTCCTTTTGACTCTGCTTCCCTGTGGGGTGGGGTGTCTGTGCTGACAGGATGGCTGGGAGTATTGTCCTGGCAGTTGTTTGGCTACAAGTCCCAAGAGTGTCCCTGTGCTTCACACAGCATAACCCAGGGTGGTGGTTCTTTGTGGGATCTTCAGTTAGGATGTGAGGCATTGCATTCTCCCAGGTGGGTTATGTGGAGTTAGTGTTGAGGGGGTGTGTGAGGGGAGGTGCTTGTAACTATGGTCAGTGATGTGAGTCCTCCTTCCCACCCAGCCAGATATCCCACCATGGAACGTGCTTCCATTGCAGGGAGTGCAAGTTGTCTTTCAGGATGTCAGTCAGTGGTGTCCTGCTGTTGGTTGTTGCACAGTTCCCAGCAGGGCCTTGTGCTCCCCCAGCAGTACCCAGTGTCAGACATCTTGTGAGTCCTTTTCCACTCCCTGTGATGTGAGCATGGTTGAGAGTGGTGTTGATGGGCCAATTGTGAGGGTGACCAATATCTGTGCCTACAACTCCCATCATGCTATTGCCTCCACCCCCCTTCCCAGCATGCCCATCCTTCCTTCCTTTTGACTCTGCTTCCCTGTGGGGTGGGGTGCCTGTGCTGACAGGATGGCTGGGAGTGTTGTCCTGGCAGTTGTTTGGCTACAAGTCCCAAGAGTGTCCCTGTGCTTCACACAGCATAACCCAGGGTGGTGGTTCTTTGTGTGATCTTCAGTTAGGATGTGAGGCATTGCATTCTCCCAGGTGGGTTATGTGGAGTTAGTGTTGAGGGGGTGTGTGAGGGGAGGAGCTTGTAACTATGGTCAGTGGTGTGAGTCCTCCTTCCCACCCAGCCAGATATCCCACCATGGAACGTGCTTCCATTGCAGGGAGTGCAAGTTGTCTTTCAGGATATCAGTCAGTGGTGTCCTGCTGTTGGTTGTTGCACAGTTCCCAGCAGGGCCTTGTGCTCCCCCAGCAGTACCCAGTGTCAGCCATCTTGTCAGTTGTTTTCCACTCCCTGTGATGTGAGCATGGTTCAGAGTGGTGTTGATGGGCCAATTGTGGGTGTGACAAATATCTGTGACTACCACTCCCATCATGCTATTGGCTACACTGACTTGACCAGCATACACAGAATTCCTTCCTTTCAGTGAGCTTCCCTGTGAGGTGGTGTTCTAGTGGTGGGTAAATATCTGGGAGTGTTGTGCCACTGCCTTGCTGTATTTGTTGTTAGGTTTGTAGATGTCATGACACAGTTACATATCACTATGAGATGGCAGGTATTGTGTTTGTCTGACTAGCATTCACATCTTGGGATGGATATCTTTTGGTTGCTGTGTATTTGCTAAGTGTGCATGGTTTGCCTATCCCCTTGACTGTGATGTATGTGTGTTGTCACACCATATTGTGTATATTAGTTGTGTACTCACCAGGCTCTGGGATGTCTGTTAGTCCGTATACCCTCACTGGTGGTAGGATGGCCCGCACCTTCTCCTCCCAGGGCCTGAGGTATACTGGTTTTGCAGGAGGGCCACTGCCGGTGTGCTGGCTGAGGAGGTAGTCCTTTTTGAGTAGGTCCCTGACCCTCCTGCGCACATCATACCACCTGTTCTGGATGTCTTCCTTTGTGCGCAAACATGGTGATTGTGCGTTGACCCTGTCGACAATCCTCGCCCACATCTTGGTTTTCTGCGACATGGGGGTCTGTTGTACCAATGTACCAAACAACTGTGGCTCTACCCTCAGGATCTCGTCTACCAGGACTTCCAATTCACAATCTAGGAACTTATGGTTCTTCTTTGGGGGCATGGTGATGGGTGGTGGTGGTGGTGATTGATGTGTGTGTGTGTGTGCAAGTGGGGGGGTGTGAGTGTAGGTTTAGCTGGGTGTGTGTGAGGGTGCTATTTGTAGGTGTGGTAATGGTGTGTGGCTTGTGTGATGTATGAGCTGTGAGTGTGTCTGTGGTTGCTGTGTGATGGTGTTCTGTCTGGCAGGTCAGTGGAATTTGCAAGGGATCATGGTAGGGATTTGTGGCCTTTATGTAGGTGGAGTTGGAGGTGTGTCCTTGTTCCATTTTTTTCCCTCCCTGTATTTATTGGCTTAGTGGTTGCTTGTTTGGCCCTTTTTTTCTAATTTTTCCTTGGTGTTTTTGGTGCATGTAGGAGTTGTTCTTGTGTCCGAGTAGGACGCTGCAGTTGTCTGGTGCGATCTTGTCCGACTCGTTCCCGCTGTGTGTCAGCTAGGTTTCACATGCGGCGTACGAGTCGGTCGCGTAGTATTGGGTTGCTTCGGCTGCGTTTTGTATGCGTGTCGGTCGTACGGCTTGTGCTCCGGGCGAGTCGGTCGTGTTTTGCACGCACAGCATCGTACTACGCGGGTCGGAGTTCGCGGGTACGTTTCGTTCGGGTTCAATCCGAGTGCGTGTCGGTCGGTTCGTTTCGCGTGATTTCCCGGCCGGATGGCTTGTTTCCGTCCGGCTCGGTCGGTTGTTTTGTATTCCGTCCGAGTCTGTCGGATTTCACATGCATTTCATCGTACTACCCGGGTCGTACGGCGCCGGTCCGAGTCGGGCGGACTAAATTCCTGTACCGAGTCGGTCGGTATGTTTTCCGGCCCGAATCGGAATCGGCCCCAGTGTGTTATGAGTACTGTTTTTATTTATTTATTAGTAATTAGTTATTTAGTTTTACTATGGAGTATGTATTTTGCATGTAACTCTTTTAGGGGCATATTTACAAGCCCCTATTCACACCGGAGTGTCACTTTTTGATACGCTCCAGTGGCACAGCGGCATTATCCATTTTAACAAGGTGGTGCTAGGCCACTTAACTCCACCTTGTAAACATGCCCCTTTCCGCCAAAGTCCTCTGCAGCAAAGGGGTGTGCAATGTGTGTTGCAGTGGCGTTTCACTGCAACACTCATTGCTTTTTGACGCTGCCCCAGATTTACAAGATTGGGGCAGCGCCAAAACCTAAGGGCATCATTACGATGTCGGTTGGACTCTCGTCCGACTGGCACCCTAGCGGAAGAACAAGGAGTCGGCGGTCCCCCTGCCTTTATTACAATGCAACCGCCTGCACTGTGGTTGCAAAGTGTATATTTTCTACTGCAGATTGTGCTGTGGGCTGCAGCACAAGCCGCAATAGAAAATATACACTTTAAAAACCTTCTTGCACTGTGTGGCAGGCACCATTTGGTAGCAGAGGGCCAGGGGGAAGGGGGCCCCACTAGGGGCCCCCATAGTCACTTTCTACCTGCCTTTTCATGGCTGGTGAGCCGCCATGAAAGGGCAGGTGGAATGGGACATTGCAATCCCTATTGTAGGGATTACTGACCCTCCAACGGGCTCCTTGAGCCTGTCGGAAAGCATTGGACTGTTTCTCAGTCTGCTACCTCCGACTGCACGCATTTTAATACGTTGGTCGGCCCGCAGCAGCAGATGGCGGTTGGACCGCATCTGATGAGCCATCAGATGCGGTCCGAATGCCATCAGAATGAACCCCCTAAGGCCTGGGAATACCTGGTCTTAGAACGGTAATACAAAGAGAAATTATACATTTTTCCTTGGATTTGCAGAATGCATCACACATAGAAAGAGCATATCAACATTATTGATTGTTTATGCGCATGAAGTTATTAATTCCTGCACATAAACAAACGCCCGTACAGTGCAGGTAACCTAGCAACGTGGCAGCAGGGTGCCTGCACTGACTCTATGCAGCTTTGTTTTGCGCCAGCACTAGGGGATACACAGGGGTGCAACACATTCTTGTGAATATGGTGCATCCCTGGGGTTTAGAAATGTCAAAGCACGATGTTGCCAAATTTGGCGTAGCATTTTTTTGTAAATATGACCTCTAGTGTCCTCTACCTTCTCCTATTTGGTTTTGAGTAAAGTGAGAAGAGTAAATGTTAACCCTTTGTTATCCAACACCTTCCACCAAAATGGTTTAGAATGCAATGGGAATAGTAATTGTGACCCTTTTACTGCCCAGCACCTTCCCCAATATGCTTTATGGGTACTAGGAAATGCGACTCCATTAGTATTTAACACCTTCCCTAAAATGGTTTTGATTGGAGTGGGAATAGTAAATTTAACCTTTTTAGTGTCCACTACTTTTGTTAAAATGTTTTTTTATGCAGTAGGAATAGTAATTGTAATGTCATTAGCGTCCAAGTTTTTCAGAAAATTAATTCACATAGGAGTTTGTTGTGCACATGTAATATACCATATTTATAGTTAGATTTGTTTATTATAATAAAGGTACATAACAGAGTTTGTAATTCTTATTTTTTCTCATATTCATTTAATGTACACATGATTACATTTATTCACATATATAATAGTACTTGTACAAAAAACATTTTCATATTGAAATATAAACAATATTTTAATACAAATGTAGCATTAAATAAACAAGTAAATTATATTTAAACGGTTTCGTATTTTGTACATTTTTCTGTAATTTTTTCCATTGGTTTACATCTTTTAAACATTAATACAAGTCTTTTAAGTACGTTTAATCATAAACTTTACATAATTTTTCTAGTATATATTAAAAAATTGTATATTTTTAAATACTATTATTTAATTTATAATCTGCATGTTTTTCCACACATTTTTGGAAACGTCTTTATATGTTTAACATTTTTAATTTTTTTGTTGCATATTTTAAAAAAAAATTAAAGATTTTTTTTCATATATTCCTATTGCTTTCCAGATAGTAATTTTTTTTAGTATCATTTAGCAGCCATTTTGTTTCATCACAACCTTCTACTTTGTAGTCTATTTGTCTCATTTTTTGTCTATTATCCTGAAAGGCGGTTGCAGGATGATGCTGTTCGTCTGAACAGGTAAGACATTTTTAAAGTTGTTTTGTTGGGTTTTGAGTGTTAAGGGGATATAAGGGGAAGTTGTAGGCTTTAGTTATGGTGTATCTTTTGTATTGTTGTTCACTAATGTGTTGGCGTGGGTGCAGGTAGAGTTTGTTAGTAATGTATTGCTATCTTATATTATGTTATGATATGTACTTTTGGATGATTAAGGGCCCGATTACGAGTTTGGCATTGCGGTGCTGGGTCCGCCCCGCTGCCGCACCGCCAAACCCATGGTGAGGCCGCCTGCCAGATTAGCAGTTTCCTCCTGTCTGGTGGGCTTTTTTTGGTGTTCTCATGGTAGTGCCTCTAAAAACGGGTGCCGCAATGGGAATGACAAAAACAATTCCTGCACGGCATAGGCTGAAAAGTCCATGCCATGATATGCTGTCCTGACCAGTCCCAAGAATTAGAACTACCAAGACTAAGGTGCCTCTGGGTGCCCACAAATGAGTAGAGGACCCTGCACTCACCAGAAGTGCCCCAGGGCAGCCCTGCTCAGATGTTTAAGGCATTCACCTTATTACACCACTATGTGCCACAGACAGCACCTGGCAGCGGTAGTGCCAAAGATGTCAGAGTCCGATGGGGCGACTGCCGTCACATCCCCGGACACTGCCTGGAAGTATGTAACCTTGGCATAGACTTGCACCAGGAGAACACTGGCAGCTGTCTCTACCTGGCAAGACCCCCGCTCGTCTTACACCAACAAACTCACCAGAGTACCAGGACCAGGCCTGCAAAAGCCCCCAGGCCCACCTGTATTGACTTACGCCCTAAAGAAGTCCTCTGGCAAAAGACATTTTCCTCCCATAGCATTCTGGAGGACCAGCTGCTTGGGTGCTAGGTGCTCACATCCAGCGTGACTGCTGCATGCCATATGGGAAAAGGCCCCGTCTATCGCTGGTGAACCTGCCATCGCAGGACGAACTAACGTGGCACCCATGCCACTCCACGAAGGACAGGTGAGAGACTACAATGGGCCCCATGCGGCAAAGAGTGTGTGTGCTAAGAGAAGTGGCAGGAAGCACGCTGAAGACCTTGAGACAGAGCCAGTGGGCTAACGTTGATCTTATTGCACTGCTGATGGGTGGTTTTGAGTGTTAAGCCCAAGTACCTCAACCTAACCTCTCTGAGAAGCATATGGCAGTTCACCATTGCTTCCACTGACAGTCAGGTGCCTAAAAAGGTGTACTTGGCCCAATTTGTTAAGCAGTAGTAGGAAAGGGCCTGGGACAGTGGAGGCAAATGACACGAGCTCCATGGCTGTGGCTTAGTAGTCCTTGTCTGTCCAGTTTTATAGAAGATCAGAAATGTAGTCATGTTCATGAGAAAGAAGGTCTGAATCAAAAAGGCCTCAAATGTAGTAACACGTATTCATTTTGTATCACACTTCATGAGAATTGTCTATAGTTCATTGTTTGAAATGTGGGAAAGAAAGAGGAGAGGTTGTTCTCAGAAGAATTCCAGGCGCAGCTGGCACAGGTAAGAGCGGTGGGGCAGGGCAGGGGCGATGCCACAAGCACAAGGTAAGTGTTTTTTTATTTTTTTTATTTAATTTGACCTATCCTGTCGTCTGCTGACTTCCCCCCCACCCCGCCCCCACCCTGCCTCACCTCCCCAATGCTCTTACCTGTGCTGGACGTGCCTGAAAAAATCTGAAAGCTGATTGGGCGAGATGAGAAGAGGATGCAATTTGGACTACAACATTTGTTTTTGACTGTTAATATTAGTGTGCGTTGCTAGAATAGTGTAATATTCTTTTCCAGATGCCTTTTCTCTTTATGCTTTACCCATACAGCACACCTGTTCCCGGGGTTAAATGCTGATGTCTTCATGATGAATGCAGAAATCTGACTTACAACCATTTTGAACTTATTGCTGAATGGGGTTTGTTATTGCATAATTATTTTTGATTTGTTTGCTTGAGACTCTATGGAGTTTCAGGAACCTCTCTTCATGGGAAGTTCTGCTGCTATTTATTGATTGCATTTGGGCTTGATGCTCTATCAATTCCTGCTCTCGAACTTGAACTCTTTATGGGTTCTGACTAAAACCATTTTTGCCCCATTCATAAAATAAGGCTTCTTTCCTTTATGGAATGCACTTGATGCTTATATATGAAAGTGATTTCGATCTAACCATACTTTTATTATTATTTATGTTCATTGACTAAGATATTGAACTAATTGAATACATAATTTAAAGAATGTGCTAAAACGTTAATGAAAATAAAACGCCTAAAACTAATTCAATTCTCAATATTGACTAAACTTAGAATTATATTGTGATTATAATTTATGTGATAACTAGCTCCTGATTCTCAAATAAAGCAGCCAAGATCTGTTGCACATGTTCTTAGGGGTGGGAGGAAGAGAAGAAGAACCTCCATCAGGATAAAAAGGAGCAAGGGTCAGCCCTGTGCGTGAGACGATAAGCCATATTATTTAAATTGATTCTAGCTCCATCAGATTCTAGTAGCAGAGTGAAGGTTTACGTCTTGAGGGAGGAGCTATAATATACTTGCCCAAGTTAAAATAATGCCTGATTCCTAAAACCCAATGCCAAGAACTTTTAAAACTGACCAGGTGCAATTTTCAAAAGCAGTTGCTTTTTTGGAGGTGTGAGAATTTATAGGGTGATGTGTTGTGATTTGTGATCATTTGTAGTGTTTATTGAAAAGTAATTTGGGGTACATGAGTTGACGGATTAGATGAATTTATACGTTTACAGAGAAGAAGTTTAAGAATTATCAGACTCAGCGTAGCCTAAGATCCGGGGATATCAACATTAATATTGAGATCAGTGTAAAGGACACTTTATGGTTTCCTTGTCCGCTAAAGGTTTGTGGTGTAGAGCATGAAGTACTGTCGACTACACAATTGAGATAGGGAATGTAATGATTTTGTAATTGTACTAATATCGAATGATGTTGGCAGAATCTGATTGAGCAAAGGGTGATGCTACATTAGTTAGGGTGATTGCCTGCTGGTCAAGATTTCACTCGCGAATGCGAAAACTTTTTTGCATGAGAAGTCGGAAGGTGTAAAAACCTTAATATTCCGATTGTTGAGTGCCTCTGATTTTCTATAGTGGAGCAGTCAAAGATTTTTTATTTTCATTTGTTAAAATATTTAGATTTGTGTGTATGAAAGAAATTGTAAAGGAGGGTGAACTGCTGCAAGGGGTGATATCATATGTCACAGTGTGTTGCACTGTGATTGATTGGTTGGTGTACTGTTGCGTTGTGTTTAGTTGATGACGACACAAAGTGCCACGCTGTGATAGGTCAGTTGTTGTATGAATACTGCACTGGGATTGGTTATCAAGTCTTCAAAGATGCAAACTGTGAAAGGATTGGGGAAGAAGATTTGATGTTTACCGAACAGAATCAAAAATTTCGGACAATACATGGCAAATGTCCTAGTTACCTTAAACTACGGTTGTGTCGATATAAACAGAACCGTTCATTGAGGTCCAATTCCCAAAATCTGCTATGTACTCCGCGCTTTGTGAAAGCTCGTTTAGGAGGCAGATCCTTCACACTGTTGGTTTCTAAGCTGTGGAACTCTCTGCCAAACAATATTCGCCAAATTGAATCAGAGCCACTTTTTAGGAAATCTTTAAAAACTTGGCTCTTTAGCCTAGGATAGTGCTCTTGTAACCGGCTTTTTTTGTCTTCTTCGCGTGCCGCCTACTGCTATAGAGCCGGGACACCTCTGTTTGAGGTAGCTGTTTGCGCTTTATAAATGTTGGTATTATTATTATTAAAACATTGAAATTGGATTGCATATTTGAACTAGTTATGGCCAAATTCATTGGAAATCATTAAATGTTTTAAAGAATTTAAGAGTTTTGTGAGAGGTGATGTTACAATTTCGATACAGGAAGGTGACAAGGCACCTCCTGAGGGTCCAACTGCACATTATATGACACCTGAATTGGGATTGCATACATGTTTGTGGCTTAACTAATGGTGTAAGATTACTGAAAAAGAGGGTCTCCTGAGTTGTCCTAGATATGGTACTTTTCAAACTTAGAATTAATGAAAAGTTGAAGGAGAAGTTGTACAAAAGGAAGCCACCACATAAACCCACAGAATACAAAACACTAAGGGGGTCATTATGATAGCGGGCGGATCGCCACCGCCCATATGGCGGTGGCGATCCACCCGCTATTTTCCACCGCCTGCCTAACATTTCCCCACCACCATATTACGATGGCGGTGGGGACCCAGGCGGACGGAAAGACCGTCCGCCAGTTTTCCGCCGGTAGGCAATCCGCCCGATTGCCTACCGGGCGGAAAAGGCCTGCAATATGGTGGTGGTGCCTTGCAGGCACCGCCATCCATATTACGATGATGGCGGTCACATGCCTTTCCATGGCGGAGACTCTGCCATGGAAAGGCATGCGGAGAATGCCTTTGGGGGCCCGTTGCGGGCCCCCAGGTGGTTGGGGGGGTGGGTGGCTGCACTTGGGGGGTACCCATGGTACCCCCCGACATTTGCATGCACAAGGTGGCAGGCACCGTGCAGTGCCTGTTACGGTGTGCATGCAGATGCACAACATGCTTTGTTTACATTGCGGCGGGTGCTGCTCACAGCACCGCCCGCCGCAATGCAAACAATACGGGATGCCACCGCCACCATGGCGGTGGCATCATAATACACATGGCGGGACCGCCGCACCTCTTGCGGGCGGTCCCGTTTGCCGTTACGGTGGCGGGCGGACATCGTAATGGACCCCTAAATATGAAGAAGGGTGCACAGTCAAAATATCGACTTTTAAATATCGACCTACATTAATATCGAGTTTTAAATATCGTAGGGACAGAATATTGACATCAAGAATATCGGTGACCAGAATATCGACCTGAAGGTAAGAAATATCGTTTTTGTTAATATCGAAGTTGTTAATATCGATAGTAAAAATATCGATGTTAATAATATTGATGTTTATGTTAGTGTTATGTATTTTAGTATGTATTTTATATGTATGTGTTCCACATGTTTTGCTATGTTTTGTATTATTTTTTAAATATATGTATTAATTGCTTAGAAGTTTGTAAAAAAATTTAAGCAAATTTTGAGTTTTAATACCGTAGCGGGTTGTGGGTTTATAGGGGAATAGGGTGGGAAGTAAGTTAATTATAGTAAATTAATTCATAATTTTTAGAAATTATTAATTATTTTTAATTAAATTTTGCATTTTAGTTTTGTAGCGGGTTGTGGGTTTATAGGGGAATAGGCTGGGAAGTAATTTAATTGTAATTAAGTAATTATTAATTTTTATTTATTGTTATTGATATTTAATTTATTGTTAATTAATTATTAATTGGTAATTACTTTTTATTAATTGATTAATTGATTATATTAATTGTATACATTTTTTAGTGGAGCGGGTTGTGGGTTTATAGGGGAATAGGGTGGGAAGTAAATTAATTATAATAAAGTAATTAATTTATATTTTTTGGTATTGATAATTAATTTGGGTATTCATTATTAATTGGTAATTAATTTTTATTAATTGATAAATATATTAATTGTGTTAATTTAGTTTAGGAGTGGGTTGTGTGTTTATAGGGGAATAGGGTGGGAAGTAATTTATTATAATTAAGTAATTATTTATTAATATGTATTGGTATTGATAATTAATTAATTTTAATTAATTATTAATTGGTAATTAATTTTTATTAATTATTATTTGTTGGTATTGATAATTATTTTATTGTTAATTTATTAATTGGTAATTAATTTTTATTAATTGATAATTATATTAATTGTGTTAACTTTTATGTGGAGTGGGTTTTGTGTTTATTGGGGAATAGGGTGGGAAGAAATTTAATGTTATTAAAGTAATTATTAATTTTCATTTATTGGTATTTATAATTAATTTATTGTTAATTTATTAATAAATCATTATTTAATTAAAACAATTCTTTAATTGATAAGTATGTTATTTTTAACCCCTACGCTATCCAACACTTTCCCTACTGTTGCACTCTCTGGAGTGGGAATAGTCATTTTTACCCCTACGCTATCCAACACTTTCCCTACTGTTGCACTCTCTGGAGTTGGAATAGTAATTTTTATCCCTATGTTATACAACACTTTCCCTACTGTTGCACTCTCTGGAGTTGAAATAGTAATTTTTACCCCTACGCTATCCAACACTTTCCCTACTGTTGCACTCTTTGGAGTTGGAATAGTAATTTTTACCCCGCGCTATCCAACACTTTCCCTACTGTTGCACTCTCTGGAGTGGGAAAAGTTAATTTTTACGCGAAAAACAAAAGAGAGAGCGAGGAGTTTGGGGTACGTCCTGATCCCCTGGATAAAGTTGCAAAAAAACAATGTGGCCGGACCCTGTTATAGTGTGAATCTATCAATCACTAAGGGGCCGATTCCGATCTCGGCCGGTAGGGCTCCGAATCGGATTCGGTTTTACCGGATCCGATTCGGAGCCCTGTTTCCCGACCGATTCGTACACACGTCCGGGCAAGCGAGTACGATGCGAAATCGCCGACCGACTCGTCCGGGCGTCCCGACCGCTCCGACCGACTCGTTCCCGGGTCTAACCACACCGACCGACTCTCTAGGACTCGACTCGCACCGCGCAATGGAGACGTTCCCCGGCCGGGTAAGTACGATGCGCGCCGCGAGCAGTCCGACCGAGCCGCGCACTCCGGCTCGAAAGAGCAGCCGGAGCCGTACTTTGGGGGTCCGTGTCGGACCACCCTGTATGCATAGCCGCGTGAGGCGCACACAGGGGGGACCCATGGGTCCCCCCTACCTGTGCGTGTACGGCGCGCGTTGCTGCGAGGCGTACCGGCTGTAGGGGGCGCCCTTGTACGCCTCGCACCCATTGAGTCAATGGGAGCCCGAGGACGCGTTGTACGACCGGCTCCCATTGACTTCAATGGGAGTCCAACCGAATCGAGTCCGATAGCCCACGAACGCATCGTACTCGTTCGGTCGGACTGCTAGGGTCCGATACGGTCGGAAATCTCTCTGGGTCCGGCTCGGTCGGAGAGATTTCCGGCCCGAATCGGAATCGGCCCCTAAGTGTGGTAAGTCCAAGGACCCATTAGGTATATTTAAAAGACCCCTCACACACCAACCTGGTTGGTGTCATGCTTCATCATTGGGGTCCCAACCGGGTGGCCTAATGCCGCCCGGTTGTGCTACAACGCCTGATTACAGCGGAGCAGGTGTGGTGTGAATGTGTGATGTGAATGTTAAAAATACCTCTGAGAATCCTAGCCAAGTAAATTTATTAGTGGCGGCTCAGGGTATGATTAAAAGCTATGTGATGCAACTAACAAGAAATAATAATCTGTAGTTGTTTAGGTGATGTGGTCTACATGTTTCAGCCCGTTAAAAAATTGAGATGGGCTTTCTTCAGGACCGAGAGTAAAAACGTGAGTGGCAAAGTGAAGGCCACGTGAAAGGTGAAGTACCAACACACGCGCTAAGGTGTGTGGACTCGGTGTCGGTATACTTACTGACACCGTTCAAAAACCTATGGAGGAAAAAGAGATAGACAAAACAAGACATGTAGTTTTTTGAGCAACATAAAATGCAATCTTTCAAAGCAACACAAAATTGCAATCTCAAAACATGCCGTAATAGTCAAAGTGACCACCACCGTGATAATGATAGAGTAATAATGGCTCAGCATGCAAGTATCTGCAGCATGCTTAGCAGGAAAAACGCCGTAAGGCTGGATGATCACAGAGGAGCATCGTGAAACGAATAGTATACTATGCGGATCATGTACCCACGCTAAAACGTGAATTAGATGGTCACATGGGAGCATCGTGAGGCGAGTGGCCGTGATATAATAGAAGCTAATGCTTGTATATTACGGGCAGCGGGTGATAAATATGCGCTACGTGCAGAGTGCTGATTAAATTATGCGAAGTGGCGCGCAAGAAGTGAGTCACATATGCGGCCATACGAACGCCTTAAAAATGCATAGGTTACGAGTAGGAAAAATTGCATGTTTAAAAAGGTAGAAACAGTTGTAGCAGCGTAAAGCCAAAGAATCCTATTTACTATGAAGAGGAAATATGGGCAGCTAATCAGGGCATAGGAGGGGTCTCTTCCGGTATACCAATCTGTAAGGAAAAAGATGGCTTTTTAGTAAAAAGCCGTGGATCGTGGAGCAGGTCGCCCATAGTCCAAAGAAACGCAACCTTACTTGGTTCCGTGAGGATTCCCGTTATACAACCTACTGCGGTCTCCCGATGTCCCGGCTGGTGAGGGACGCGCCGGGAGAGCCGTGTTAAATCCATTCCTTAGGGCGCCCAGCTGGAAAGTGACGGCACCACGTAAGGGGATGACGTTGCAAAAAACAACAACTCGTCTGCGTGTGACGGGCTGGAGCGTGGCGGCCATATTGGAAGGCCCGTGATCTAAAAATGAGCGAGGCGGCTATGGCAGCCATTCATAAAGGGTGAGTATTGGGAAAACCCACAATGCTGAGAAAGGAAGCTGTGGTGTGTAATAACACAGCGGCAAAGAAATAATCAAATAATAATGATAAAATGGAAGGTGTGAGTATTACTCAAAAAGCGCGTTGGACGGTAGTGCGCATATTGCCCTGACAGACAGCGCTGGGCATAGAGTCTGCTCAGTACATGTCCTGAAGAAGAAAAAAATAATAATAATTACATGAATATGGAAGGTGTTACTCAGAATGCACGTTTGATAGTAATGCGCATATTGCTATGACAGGCAGCGCTGGGCATAGAGTGTGCTCAGTAAATATCCTGCGCTGGTATAGAGTGTAATATAAAGCCAAAAACCAGCCAGGTGAGATAAAGGGAAAGGAAAAGGGGAACAGAAAATCAAAAACCAGCAGTGCTTGGTAGTAGATTATTGGCTATGGATAAGTATCTATTATCTCCTAAGGCTTTGCCAGGGAATGTTATCGTTGAGTCCTGTCAGATGACTGGATAGGCGATAAACCCATCTTTGTTCTTTTTCCAATAGACGATTTTGTTTGTTAGGCATGTTAGGATCCAGAGCCTCAATGACAACCCAACTGATGTAAGAGGGAGACACGCCAAGGTAGTCGGGCGGTCCTCCCAGTGTTTAACGATTGTACCCCTAGTCCTTTGCTGCTATCGCTCTGAAATTGCCTATATGAATTGGACAACTGTATTTTAAAATAACATTGCATTTGCTGTTTTACTGCCGTTTTTAACAGGAACTTAGCTTCCTTTTAGTATAGTAACGCTTTTTTTTTTTTTAAATTGCTGTTTTGCACATTTGGGGAGAGTTCTTGCCTGAGGCTCACCTGTTCTCTTGATTTTACTGTAATTCCCGGGTTGGAGCACTTCCGCATCTCTCATCGCGGTCTAGTGCTGGGAGGAAGGTCAGCTGCTGCTCAGCAGAGCTGATTGGCTGGTGGGCGGAAGGGGGCAGTATAACAGGGACGCTGGAGCGGACGCGCAGCGGACAGTAAGAGGGAGACACGCCAAGGTAGTCGGGCGGTCCTCCCAGTGTTTAACGATTGTACCCCTAGTCCTTTGCTGCTATCGCTCTGAAATTGCCTATATGAATTGGACAACTGTATTTTAAAATAACATTGCATTTGCTGTTTTACTGCCGTTTTTAACAGGAACTTAGCTTCCTTTTAGTATAGTAACGCTTTTTTTTTTTTTTAAATTGCTGTTTTGCACATTTGGGGAGAGTTCTTGCCTGAGGCTCACCTGTTCTCTTGATTTTACTGTAATTCCCGGGTTGGAGCACTTCCGCATCTCTCATCGCGGTCTAGTGCTGGGAGGAAGGTCAGCTGCTGCTCAGCAGAGCTGATTGGCTGGTGGGCGGAAGGGGGCAGTATAACAGGGACGCTGGAGCGGACGCGCAGCGGACAGTAAGAGGGAGACACGCCAAGGTAGTCGGGCGGTCCTCCCAGTGTTTAACGATTGTACCCCTAGTCCTTTGCTGCTATCGCTCTGAAATTGCCTATATGAATTGGACAACTGTATTTTAAAATAACATTGCATTTGCTGTTTTTACTGCCGTTTTTAACAGGAACTTAGCTTCCTTTTAGTATAGTAACGCTTTTTTTTTTTTATTTTAAATTGCTGTTTTGCACATTTGGGGAGAGTTCTTGCCTGAGGCTCACCTGTTCTCTTGATTTTACTGTAATTCCCGGGTTGGAGCACTTCCGCATCTCTCATCGCGGTCTAGTGCTGGGAGGAAGGTCAGCTGCTGCTCAGCAGAGCTGATTGGCTGGTGGGCGGAAGGGGGCAGTATAACAGGGACGCTGGAGCGGACGCGCAGCGGGCGCGCCGCTGGCGCGCTGAAGGCGCGCCTAAGGCAAGCCCGTCTGCGCCCGTCCGCGTCCAGCCGGGTCAAGGGGCCAGGGCCCCTGGTCCGCCGATACAATACTCTGCAAGGATATTGCAATCATTAGACATATGTAACGCTAAGCTGAAGCCACACGTGATTGCCAAATTGAGATCAGAAAACCTTCTGAGATACCCCGAGATAGACACCCTTGAGACCCCGGGTTTAACCCCTCCCCCATGATTATGCCAGGGAACTCCCCTGGATTAAAAGTGGCTGTCTTGAATACAAGATCCCTACAGAAACACCACTTGGAGATATTTGCACTGCTCCAGGAGGGGGATATTGACATACTGGCACTCACAGAGACCTGGTTAGGGGACGCGTCGACCCCCGATATCATAGCTGCACTACCTGGCAACTTTGATGCCTTCTGGCATAACAGGCAGGACAACAGGAGAGGAGGGGGAGTGGCGATCCTCTTTAACACCAGACTCATGGCTACCAAGATAATAGCAGAGAGTATGGATAACACTGATATTTTGGGAGTAAAGTTTACTTCCAAATCCTCCTGCCTCCTTCTCCTGGTGGTCTACCGCCCTCCGGATACAACCTCCGGTTTTAATGATCACTTTGCTGAGATCATGGCTGATCTGAGTACACGCTATCAAAAACTTATGGTAGTTGGAGATTTTAATTTTCACTGGGAGAAGGAACCACAGGAACCCCAGCTTAGGCAGTTTGACATGGGAATGTCTAATTTGGGGCTCCATCAACTGGTGGATTGCCCCACCCATACTAAAGGGCATACCCTAGATTTAGTCTGGTCATCTAATCATCTGGTCAGACTAATAAGTATTCAACCATGTGCCTGGTCTGATCATTTTTTAATCTCCTGTTGGGTCCCATTGGATAGTGTTCCGGCACTTCCCCGCTTGAGTGGAGGAGAGTGCGAAAATGGCACAATTATTCAGGCAGATAATCTAGTGGACACATTACAGAGGCTAGCCCCACTAAACTTGGAGGAGGGCAATATTGATACAGAAAGCCAAACCCTCAGCAATACTCTTCAAACAGCCATCGATCATATAGCACCAGAACGAAGAGAAAGAACCAGACTTAAAGGGAAGGTGGCCCCCTGGTTTAATGAGGCTTTGAGGGAAAGCAAACAGGGTCTCCGCAAAGCTGAGAGACAGTGGCGGAAAGCCTATGACCCCACGGATTTAACAAATTATAAAGCTACTTTAGCCCTTTATAAAAAATCTATTATAACCAGGAAAGCCGAGTATTATGAGGCTCGCATTATTGAAGCTCCTAACAAACAGAAGGTGATTTTTAAGATTCTAAATGAACTTAGTAAAAAGCCAGATGTAAATTCTGTAGCAGCGCATCTAGACTGCAATGTACTGCAGTCCTTTTTTCTCCAGAAGATAACAGATATCCTTCTGGAGATTGAAAAAATTCCTATCACCTTGAGCTCCGTGGAGTTGCTTACACCTCCGCTTCCTACTGGTCAGCTCCTCACTAGTTTCCCTCCACTGGACCCAGAATCTTTGATGCTTCTGATTAACAGAACCAAATCAGGCTCCCCGGCTGACCCATGCCCGCCTAAGATCTTTCGGTTGGCTTTCCCGGCCTTGGAGAGTCAGATTCTCACTCTCCTGAACAATTCTTTAGCAAGTGGTCAAGTCCCCCTTAATTTTAAGGAGGCAAGAGTCATGCCCTTATTAAAGAAACTGGGAGCAGACAAGGCCGAGCTCAAAAACTATAGACCTATCTCCCAACTCCCGTTCCTGGCGAAGGTTGTGGAGCAACATGTCCTGAAGACTACCTCATCGTTCCTGGAGGAACATGAGTTGCTCCAACCTCGCCAGGCTGGGTTCAGAGCCCACCATAGCACGGAGCTAGTCATGTTATCGGTACTTGATGATCTCAGGATGAAGGCCGATAACAAAGTCCCGAGTGCCCTGATTCTTTTAGATCTCTCTGCGGCGTTCGACACGGTCAGCCACACTACGCTATTAACCCGGCTGTCGGCCCTGGGTTTCCGAGGGCACGCCTATAACTGGCTAGAATCTTTTCTATCAGGTCGCTCACAGAGGGTCCAACTTGGTGCCCAGGTATCGGAAAAGGGTAATATTTTCTGCGGTGTCCCTCAAGGCTCTGCACTGTCCCCGCTCCTTTTCAATATATACCTGCAGCCCCTGGTAGCTGCACTATCCAATATGGACTGCCGGGTTTTCAATTACGCGGATGATACCCAGCTCATCCTGAGGATTGATAACTCGGCTTGTGCTCAAATATCAGTTCAGAACATCCTCAGGTTTACAGTCAACTGGATGACTTCAAACTCCCTAAAAATCAATCCTGACAAAACCGAAGTACTAGCCTTTCCAGTAAAAAACAATCCCTGGAACAGCCTGTTTTGGCCTAGAGAGTTAGGGGCCCCCTAGCCCATCGCCAGTGGTAAAAAGCCTGGGAATTAAGATCGACTCTGAGCTTTCTATGATCCATCAAGTCAACTCAGTGGTGGGCACATGCACTGGCCTCCTAAGACAGCTGAGGAAATTGGTTCCTCTGCTTTCAGTATCATCTATGAAAACCATAATATCAGCAACCATTGTTTCACGACTCGACTATGGCAATGCGTTATATGTCGGGCTTCCTGAGAAACTCATGAAGAAACTTCAGGTGGTACAGAATGACGCAGCTAGGCTGATCTTTAGGTTGCCTAGAAGAACTCATGCCACCCCACTGCTGCGTAAACTGCATTGGCTGCCAGTTAAGCAGAGAGCGAAATTCAAGGGACTTTGTATTGTCCACAAAGCGCTATATGGACATGCCCCAGGGTACATAAAGGAACGCCTAAATAAATACGTACCTGGACGGGCCCTCCGATCAGCAGAAGCCGTCCAACTGGTCTGCCCTCGGAGTAACCTGGTCTCCAAAGGGGGTCGAGCTTTTTCGGTCCTCTTGCCACAACTCTGGAACCAGCTGCCCGATACCCTTCGGAAAGAACCTGGTCTGCTTCTTTTTCGGAAGCAGTTGAAAACTATCCTCTTTAGGGAAGCACTGGATACAACATATGATCTCTCAACACCATGAAGACCTCCCCGCCTTGACGTTATCCCGCTTCTTCCAAAGCGCTAAGAGACCTGTCGGTGTATATGCGCTATATAAAAATAAAATAACATAACATAACATAACATGTCATTAGTGGTATGACCAGCTTCAAGGAAATGGCTTGTCATTCTTGTTGTCGTCTTCTTGCATCTAATCGTACTGCGAAGCTCGCAAATTCTTGTCTTGACTTTCCGATTAGTCATCCCAATGTACGTGAGGTTGCAAGGACATGTGATCCGATATACGACATGGGCTGTGTTGCAGTTTGTGTGTGTCCTTAAATGCCAGGTCTTGCCTGGTTCCAGGTTGAGGCTTTTGGTAGTCATGGTTATATGGCACACACTACAATCTCCACAGGGATAGTGGCCCACGACACTAGGGAGTCCCCACGCATTCAGAATTGTGTTAGGAGGTTTCTTTTGGGGTGTTGGTCGTGTGGAAACCAAAGCGTCCTTGATTGATCTAGCCTTTCTGTGAGACATCAGCGGAAGTTCCCAATTCAGGTTGCCTGTCTTTAGAATCCGCCAATGTTTTTTTATGATGTCAGACACCTCATGTGAGACAGCGTTATAGGTGGTGACGCACATGAGTGGGGAGGGGGTGGGTACATGATTCTGCGCTTCAATGAGGCCCTCCGGGTTCTGATTCCGAGCCCGTTTGTTGGCTTGGAAGCTTGAAAAATGGAGGAGTGAATTCACTCCTTCATTTTTCAAGCTTCCACCCCAGACCCCTGCGGGAGAATCTTCCCTATGGACAATACCTTCGCCTCCGCAGGAACTGTAGTGACATAAGAGATTATAAACAACAAGCCTCTGATCTGAGTACCAAATTACAACAGCGTGGTTACCCTCAACGAATCACCGATAACAAATGTAAAAAAACATTGGCGGATTCTAAAGACAGGCAACCTGAATCGGGAACTTCCTTGGACTTACCACACTTAGTGATTGATAGATTCACACTATAACAGGGTCCGTCCACATTGTTTTTTTGCAATAGTAATTTTTACCCCTACGCTATCCAACACTTTCCCTACTGTTGCACTCACTGGAGTGGGAATAGTAATTTTTACCCCTACGCTATCCAACACTTTCCCTACTGTTGCAATTACTGGAATGGGAATAGTAATTTTAACCCTTTCGCTATCCAACACTTTCCCTACTGTTGCACTCTCTGGAGTTGGAATAGTAATTTTTACCCCTACTCTATCCAACACTTTCTCTACTGTTGCACTTTCTGGAGTTAGAATAGCAATTATAACCCCTACGCTATCCAACACTTTCCTTACTGTTGCACTCTCTGGAGTGGGAATAGTAATTTTTACCTCTATGCTATCCAACACTTTCCCTACTGTTGCACTCACTCTAGTGGGAATAGTAATTTTTACCCCTACGCTATCCAACACTTTCCCTACTGTTGCAATTACTGGAGTGGGAATAGTAATTTTAACCCTTTCGCTATCCAACACTTTCCCTACTGTTGCACTCTCTGGAGTGGGAATAGTACTTTTTACCCCTACGCTATCCAACACTTTCCCTACTGTTGCACTCACTGGAGTGGGAATAGTAATTTTTACCCTTACGCTATCCAGCACTTTCCCTACTGTTGCACTCACTGTAGTGGGAATAGTAATTTTAATCCTTTCGCTATCCAACACTTTCCCTACTGTTGCACTCTCTGGAGTGGATATAGTAATTTTTAGCCCTACGCTATCCAACACTTTCCCTACTGTTGCACTCTCTGGAGTGGGAATAGCAATTTTTTACCCCTACGCTATCCAACACTTTCCCTACTGTTGCACTCTCCGGAGTTGGAATAGTAATTTTTACCCCTACGCTATCCAATACTTTCCCTACTGTTGCACTCTTCTCTTTGGAGTGGGAATAGTAATTTTTACCCCTACGCTATCGAATATATTTCTGTATTGTTTTACTTAATGTTGTGTATAATTTATTTTACAAAAATTAAAAATATTGTAATTTTTTAATTTGTTAAATATATTTTTTAAATTTGGAATAATATTATTTTTGTATGTGTAAGTCTGTAATTATAATTTATAAAATATTTTTAACAATTTATAAGTTATTAAAATAATTATTTATGAATATTATTAAGTAAGTATATATATTATATTTTATATGTATATGTTTAATTTATTTTAACATTATATGTATCAGTTTTAATATTTAAGCATTTTTAAATAATTTTAACTATGTTTCTTTTAATTATATCTATTATTTACTTTATTTTAGATTATTTTTTAACATTTAAAAAAAAACGATATTTTTTACAACGATATTTTTGACATCGATATTTAATTTTAGATATTTTTGTACTTACCATGATGTAGATAGGATGTTGATATTCTTGACTTCGATATTTTTGTCACGATATTTTTGTACCTCGATATTTTTGAGGTCGATATTTTGTCAGTGATTCATGAAGAAGAAGGAAGCACAAGATAAGGAAAGAATATTTTAAAAAAGACTAGGAGAGCAGTGCATAATTATGCAAATGCTCGATGGGATGAAGCCAAAAGAGATAGAGAAAAGCTGTAGTTGAGGGAACTAGACTATACTCAGCCATTACCACCAAGACAGCAGAGAAATCAAAAAAGAATAAAATGCAGGAAAAAGAAACTGAAAAGGTTGAGACAGATAGTGATTCGAGGGAAGAACTATTGGAAGAGACGTTAGCCGCATGTCCACCAACTTATGTGACCCCTACCACTAGGACAGATATAATGTAACTGCAAGTATTACATTGGCTACTGCCCCTGTTGAACCAAGCATAGTAGAAAATGAGAGACATTTCCAGATTGCCCACCACCTGTTGTTCAAACGCCAACTGTGATTAGACCTGGTGTTACTGATTCAATTATGACTGTTCCTGGACAATTAGCAAAAATTGCAACAATACAGACAGTGCCAAGGTCAATTGCCACTGCCCCAATGAAGATTGTCTCGACTCTAGAAGCTGAAGGAGCTGTAGGAGGAATGGCTGCATCAGGGTTTATTCCGACATCTCAAAATTCACAGATTGTTGCATGGAAACAACCCAAAACGATTCAATCATTAAGAGAAGGGAGAAGGATTATATTTACAACACCAATAATCAAGGGAGAGGCAAAATTATTTGAGGATGGAATTTTTCCACCATGGTTTGAGGAAGCAGTGGAACTTAGAAAGAAAATGCAGAATGACAATTTTGCCCCAGAACCTGAAAAGGAAAGAACACTGAATGTTTCAAAACTGAAGGTGAAATTAGAGGAAATCATTAGGGGATGTTCTGAACGTTTACATTTGAACCTGTATCAGAGAAAGAATTGATTTACCCAATAAGGAAATTACTAGACGTGCAACAATCACGCATGATAAATTGACTGATTTGGCCCGAAAGTATGATGTTGACTTTCCAAAAAGCTTTCCTTTGCAGAGACGTTATAGGGTTCAATTAGATGATAGAGCAATTGAGACAATGCGTTCTACAGGAATGCGTTTACATATAACTGAATTGGGAAAATATATCCATGAAAGGAGTGATTTTGAGAGATTAGAAATTAAATGGTCTAAGAATCATGAAAAGAAAAAGAAACAGTCAGAAGTAGATGGGGAAATTAAAAAGTCCTTGACAGGTTCAGAGGATGAGGAAGAAGCTTTGGCTTATCCACTGAAAGATATTGTGGATTGAGTGTATGTCCAAGTACTATGGACCAGAAGTGATCTTGAAGCATTTACGAACAATTTTCCAAAATTAAGAGACAAACCCATGCAGTGGTACACAAAGGTTGAGAGATTTGTTAAAATTTCAAAAGTGTTGTGGATGGATTTGAATACATTCTTTGACATTGTAGTGTCAAATGACTTGTGGGCTGAATGTAAAGTTGTTGTACAATGGCCACGTGAAGAGCCAACAAGAGAGGTTCGCACTAATGCACCATCTCCAGTAGTCATGGAAAAATATTAAATGGTGATTATTTTCCTGAGAGGAAAGGGCCTCTGAAAGATATTGATTGGGTAACGATTAACAGGACTTTGCAGGAACCCAAGAGTCAATTCATGATTATTATGAGCGATAGTTACATGTGTTTCAACAACGCAGTGGGAGAGAGTATTCCAAACCCAGTCATATGGGATTCTTTGTATCTCATTTAGGTTTTGGGTAGAGACCAGAAATATCTAAGCACATCCAACAGAGTGTGATCTGCTGGCAGACTAAATCGCTAGATGAAAATCTGAGATATGCCAAATAGTGTAGTAATGAACAGGAAATGATGCAGGGAAAAATCAAGGAGAAATTCATGTTGGGCCAGAAGAAGTTTGCTCAGAGAGGGTTTCAGAACCAGTCTTTTGCAGGAAATCAAGGTGCTATGCAAGGTGTTGGTGCACAAGCAGGAGTACAGGGTACTCAAGGAGGATTTGGTAGAGGTAGAGGTGTTCTAGTTAATTCGAATTCTGGTATGGATGTTGCAACTCTGAAGAAAATGACTCCTTGCCACCGCTGTAACAAGATCGGGCATTGGAAAAAGGAGTGTGGACTTAATACTGATAGAGTAAATGGAAATGTGCAAATGTAGGGAGGAAATCAAATGCAAATGAAAAATGTCCCAGTTCAGAAGATGCAAGTACCTATGCAGAAACAAGTCCCAAAGGTGCATGCTCCACAAGCCCAGATGGTCCCACAGAATATGGGAAAGGGGAAACTGCCAGTTTAATTTGAACTAGTTACCAAAAGAAAATCTGAACTTGTTTCAGAACCAAAATTAGGACCCATGCCAACAGTTTCCTATATTTGATAATGATGGTTTGGGCTCTGACAATTCCCAATGATGGTTCCTGAAGGAAGGGGAAGATTGTGGTCCAACCACCACATCTGAAACAGAAGATAAGGGGAGATATTGATGTCACCAAGATTTTGATGTTACCATTCAGCAACAAGATGGGTCTGTAGGTGCTGCATCGATAATGATGGTTTTGGCTCTGACAATTCCCAATGACGGTCCCTGAATGGGGAGGAAGATTGCGGTCCAACCACCACATCTGAAACAGAAGAAAGGGAGGGATATTGATGTCACCAAGAGTTTGATGTCACCCTTCAGCAACAAGATGGGTCTGCAGCTGCCGCATAGTAAAGGGTCCCTCCCAGGCTTGGGTAAGAGCAATCAATGTATTGTTGGAGAGGGGCCCTAGGGAGGCCGTTCGCTCCACCTAATGGAAGGCGGCATGCAGTGAGTCGAAGATCTCCTCAACTGACCAGCTATAAAACTTAACCCTGGGTGGTGAACTCCGCTCTGCTCATGGAGTTTGCGGAGTTTTATGAGTTGGCCCCATATCGTAGCCTTCGCGGCAGCCCACTGAACCCTGTGAGAGTCCATTGAGTTTCTGTTGTCCAACATGTACACAGAGACATGTGTTTTTAATTGGGACTTGCCCTGAGTGGTGCGATATTGTTGTACGTTCAGACGCCATGGTTTGCACCCCGGGGAGGCCAGGCCTATGTCGAGGGATAAAAAAACAGGGGAATGGTCAGATAGCGCAGCTTCCAGTATTCGAGATTCTCCGACAGGGCCAACATTCACTGGGAGATGAGGAAGTAATCCAGCCTGGATTGCATACAGTGAACCCGTGAAAGGAAAGTGCACTCCTGTTCCGATGGGTGGCTAAGACGCCAATGGTTCACCAGGCCATGGTCCAAGGCTTCTTCTCCCAGTAGGGCCTTGTCTGCATCGTCATTTTTGTGTAGAGGGCCTATCCTGTCCAGAACTGCATTCCAGGCTAGGTTCCAGTCCCTGCCAATGATAAACTATGACGCCCTGATCCCAACAAGCAGGCGGTTCAGGTGAAGCAAGAAGGGGAATTTGCCCCAGTCGGTGCATATACCTATCCCAAGCAGAGGGACCTGTCCCCCAACTGCCATTTTGCAAAAGCGTATCTATGATCCTGGTCAGACCATGTTTTCACAATGGTAAAGGGCAGTGATTTCCAAACGAGCATTGCCACTCTGTGTTTGTGGGGCATCCCTCCCTCAGTGGGTGGCGACCCTGCCCACCCAGTAATTATGCAGCTTGTCGGATTCTATGTCATCCAAGTGTGTCTTCTGCAAGAGAGCCACATCTGCTCTCTTTGCTTGGAGGAAGGAGAGCACCTCTTTCTATTTGATAAAGTGTGTGAGGCCGTTAACATTCCAAGATAGGACGTGAAGAGGATGGGCGGTGCACGCCACGGGGGTGGACACGGGTACTCAGGAATCCCACAGCGGTGCTGGGCTGTGATGGAAAACAGGAGATGAGATCCAGGTGAAGAGAGGGAGGGAAGGGGGTGTTCTGGGGTGGGGGAGTCACAGGCGTGGCAAGACAAAGTGGTCGGAGTGGGGGCCTGGGTGAGGAGAAAGATGCAGTGGAAGGAACAGGCCCAGGTAAGAGGATGGGGGCGGTCAGGAGGAGATAGGAACAAACAGATGGTAAAAGAAGGGAGAGTGAGAGCAGAACGGTGGGATGCCTTGCAGGGGGATGGGAAGAGGGGGAAGGGGGGACGGGCGGGCGGTGTACCGGACACGCAGGAAAGGTGCTTCCCAGAGAGTGCTAACCGGTCTGGGGCTTGGGCTCCTAGTGTACACCTAGGAAGTGTGCCGCAGGGGAGACTAGGGGTAGGGAGGAGGGGAAGAAGTCGAGATGAGCTGCTGTAGCAAAGCGCAGCACAGGGAGCACTGAACTGGTCTACACTTGTGGAGACGGCAGCCGAGGGGGCTCCTTTGGGGGACAGGGCAGGACAGCCTGGACTATAGGCAAGTATGGTTGGGCGGGGGTAAAGAGTATCCGCCAGGGGTAGAGGGCAAGCAAAGGCCCTCCTAGGTATCCCGGTAGGGGGGCAGGTGTCCATGGACCCAAGGTACTGTGGACGCAGTGTGGGAAGAGGGTGCACTGCCCCCGCCAAGGGGGGGGTGCAGTTGCCAAGCTCAGCGTGTCAACTGGAGGAATGGGGTAGGCCAGGGTGAATAACGTAGGTGGTCAGCTCCTGGCAACAGTACGGCAGCGAGAGACCACTGTCAGGGCATTGGTATCCCTGTCAATGGGGGGAGGGGCATCGGGAAGAACGCGCTAGGAGCGGTCCCAAAAGGGATGGGCTAGTGGCATGCAAATCCCATGCAGCTGCAGAGACCCTGAAACAATGGGCTGGGGGAGGCAGTCTAGCATATTAAAGGAAGCAAAACAACAGTGATGTCGATAGCTCTACCAGATGCAACTTGGCTAAACTTGCATGAAGGTTTGGGAGAGGAAGTGCGCCTCAGTACCACCTCAGACCACAGACCTGCCATTGCAGCATGCATAGAAATGTTATGTTGCTCTCGCTGGGTAGCCGAAACATAATAGCACATAGTGCACATATCATACGTGCAGGAATAGCAATCAAGACATTCAAATATTTAAACAGCTAAACAGTCATGGCGATACAAAACCATTCATTGGGCACTGGTCCCATCGATCCTGCTGTAGCACCCCCAGTCAGGCCGGGCTTGACTCCGCACAACAGTCCCCAGGGCAGTCACTCTGCTGTGGAGGCAGTTTCAAGGGGGAGCATAACTTGTCCCCGTCCTGGTCCTGAATGTGGACAACCACTGCCTAGAGGAGCTTAACTCTGTAGCCCTGAGAGCCCACCATCCTGTCGAGGTCACTACCTCAATG
Organism: Calotriton arnoldi; assembly: GCA_963921515.1. NCBI lineage: Eukaryota > Metazoa > Chordata > Amphibia > Caudata > Salamandridae > Calotriton > Calotriton arnoldi. The sequence goes on along the minus strand of CAWUFW010020462.1, from coordinate 51,425 downwards.
CCGGGTTCCACTGTCGTTACACCAGCGCCTGCTGGAAGAAGCAGGTAGGGATGTTGGTGCCAGTTGGTGGGCGTCTCCGGCCATGAGGTAGACAATGTCCATGTCCTGCGTAGAAAGTCCATCCAAGAAGTGTCAGGGTCTGTCCGGGACTATGTCGGGAACAAAGTCAGGGACTTGGGCAAGGACTGGGAACTGGATAGAAAACGTACACAGAAAGAGGACTGCCCAGGATCACACAGGGAGTCAGAGGAGAAAAAGGGATCCAAAGGGGAAGCCTGTACAAGTGAACACGATGGCTAAGACTCAAAGGATGGGCACTCAAGAGGCAATTTAGCATTCAGAATAACTACTCCCAGGATGGACGTGCAGACATATATACACATATATACACACACAACAACATTAACAATAAAGGGAATGTGGGGTAAAGCACTCGTTAGCTCCACACGGTAAGACTGAAGCTCAGTAAGTTCCTCACCCACAATTGCTGTTACAGATACTGACTGCAAATACCCACATATAGGATATGCATGCAAAGGCAGGGTCTGTGGAGCTGATACCTATGGAGATGTTATAAATGTAACTCAAAGACAATACTCACAGTGAACAAGAAACACCACCTAGGTTGTCAGCTGTGCCCACGGATCCTGGTGATCAAACAGGAACATGCAAGGCAGTAACAGCAAGGGGGTAGAACTAAATACAGGCACAATAGACAAGGAGCTAGCAAGGAGGAGTGCTAAACAGGAAAGGAAGGAAATCACAGGGCACATTTGGCTGAAAGCAAGAAGCAAACATACAAGGTAATAGAAGCAAGACAGCAGGAATAGAAAGTCAGTAAACTAGGAACTGGAACCAAGGAAATTGGAAGAAAAGCAGGGACTGGAGAAGGATATACAGAAGGGGAGGCTACAAGGGTATACTAGAATTGTATTGAATCAGGAGTCAAGAAAGCAAAATAGCACAGAAGGCTGTGCTGAAGCAGGAACAAGAATTGAGCAAAAGCTCAAAATTCAAGGTAGCACCGCAGGCATTGCTAGTTCAGGACCAAGGGAAACTGCTGCAGCTCAGGAACAAGGAATAACTAAAGCTCAGGAACCACTGGAAACAAGGATATCAAAAGCTCAGGAAATTCTGGAAACAAGGATTGGCCTCACCGGTACACAGCTACAATGACCAACCTTGGCCAGAAGAGAGCTGGGGCATAAAAGAGCTCACAGTAATCACATGCATCAGGTGTGAGCAGGCTAGCAGCAGCCAGCCACAGGTGAGCTGAATTCCTCCACCCATCCTTGGCCTGCAGGGGTGGAGACGAAGCAGTGAGCAGGGAACTCTAGGTAACAGAGTGTTAAACATTATCAGGCTGGCTTCAAGCATGAGCAGTCTAGCTTTCACAAAACCCGGCATGGGTTGGGAATGGATGTCAATTCTCAAATGGTGTCCAAATGCCTGGAAGTCAGGATATGCATGCAGGGGAGTGTCTGGAAGCATATTAGAACACTGGAGAGCCCCACAATTCAGCCCCCTGGTGGTGGGCATGAGAATGCAGGGAGCGAGTCGTGACAAGAAGTGGCACAGGTCCTCCGGGTCTAAGAATTCCTTCAAGGTGCTGCCCTTGGTGATCCGCAAATGGGCAGGTTCGAAGAGGCCATATTTAATGTCCAACTGGCGGAGCTGGGGCAGGAGGGAGAGGAACGCTTTGCGTCAGTCATTGGTTTCCCTGGAGAAGTCCGCTGCTACGTGGATTTCATGGCCTTTGTGTGTGTAAGGACCATGTGAGCGGGCTGCAGACAGCAGTTGCCGGGCCTGCTCATGCCGCAGGAAGTAGTCTATGAGGGGGCGAGGGTATGTTGAAGAGTCCCATCATGGTAGGCTGATGTGGTGGGCCCACCACATCTCCTGTGGGGGATCAAGGCGAGGCCAGTGAGCTTTGGGTGGACGTCCCTTTGAAAGGACCTACCATCAGGCCCTTCCGCACTCTCTGGGAAGCTGAAGAAATGTACATTCTCCCGCCGGCTTCGATCCTCCAGGTCAATTACCTTGCTGGGCAAGAAGAGGAGTTCCTGGTCCTGCTCCGGTAGGGTGTTGAGGCGGTCTTCCACCACAGCGACTCGCTTGTCCAGTCCATCTACGCGGGCCTGGAACCCCACAATGTCCAGACGCCCATGTCCTCCAGTCTGCATCCCACTGCTGTGATTTCCTGGAGGATGCGCTCCATTTTGGATCCTGAGCCGCTGCTTGTGGGGGGCTGGGGTTAGCCAGCCTCTGGAGATGCCATCCCCCCTGGGTTGGTCATATACCAAGGTTGGTTGGGGTCTTCGGTGAAGAAGAGTTGCTGTGCAGGTTTGCCCGTGGTCTTGCGAGGAGACATCACCAGTCTCAGCCCGAGCCCAGTGTGGTTTGGTCTCCAATGTAAGCCCAGCAGTAGGCCAGAGGATGGAGAGGGTGTAGCATCGCAGAAGGGCTTGTTGGCTGAGGTGGACCAACTGTGCGCGGTTCCCAGGCTACCCAGACACTGCGGCAGCCTCGGAAGAGGACCCAGAAAGAACACAGCGGCCCTACAGGTGGTGATGCGGCAGAATGAGTAGCAAGCGGTGGTTCCTGGTCTGGCCCAGCTGACACTAAGGTGGGCCACCATCACTCCAACACGGGCAGGCCATCCCAGGAGTGGCTTTAAGGGCCAGGCCAGTGCCCCCTGCTACAGAGATGGTCGGAGGGCATAATCATTGGTGGGACCAATCTGAATGAGAGCCCCTAGTGTGGCACCGATGCCATCAGGGGCCCAGAGGCACCCGGTCCAGTCCCCTGTCATCAGACCTTCACTCTGTACATGTCTCTTCCATGCAGGGTCATTGGTATGTGTGGGCAGTGGGGCAGCGGGTCTGCTTGTTACCATCAGCCCTCAGCCGGGTGGCTGGCATGGTGAATTTCCCCTATATGAAGGAGCAGATTTGTGAGAGATCAAGTTGTCTCCTGTGACCCCAGGCCCTATGTTCTATCCTCCTTGCAAGTGAGGGCCAGAGGAGGGTGATGGGGGCAAGAGCCCAGCAGCAGTGTGAGTTAGGGCCCAGAGGGTGTCCCGAAGAAGTTCACAGCCAGCGGTAGGTTGGCCCGGGCACTTCAGCTGTGGCCAATGTAGGGGGGGAGCAGTGGCCAGAGGGCTCACCATGTACTGTGGCTCCGCATTGGCCTCCAGGCCCGGTATGCCCCTGGATTGATCGCACGTTGAGTTGCAGGCCGGTAAAGGCAAAAGTCTGTTGGCCTGTGAGGTAGAGGGCCAGTGGTTGCCTCAGGGCCCTGTGCGCAGGCCAGGTGATGGCAGGGACGGGCAGCTGATCCTGCAGGCTGTGTCTCAGGACCCGGTATAGTGGTGGGGCCCTCTCATGGAGAACGGCCCTCCTCACCCCGCAGCATCACCCTGTTGGACTACAAAGGACGGGGTGTCTGGGCGGGGGCCCAGCAGCAGGCGGTGGGGGCAGCTGGGGGGTGTTGCAGTACAGGCTGTGCAGGACAAATGTAGGGTTGGGCACCCAGGCTGACGTGGACCCATGGCTGGTGAGGGAGAAGCCAGTCGCAAGGCTCACTGGGAGCAGAAGCTCCACCCCATCCTCAAGGCCTGATGCTACACTGGCTGGGTCTCGGAGACATGGCACCACCCGCCTTGTCCTTGAAGTGCCAGCAGGCCAGCAGGCTGAGAGCCCCCGTTCCGGGAATGACTTTGGAGCACTTCACAGAGCTCTCGCCTTGGTAACAGTGCTGCTGCCGCCATCTGGGGCCCGTTGGTGTGCGGAGCTCCAGGCTCAATCAGCCATCTTCCTTCGTGGCCGGACCACCCCCCATTATTAATTATTTTTAAACTTATTTTGTCTTTCTATACATGCAATGCACTAAGTCTTTCTTTTTTTAAAATTCATTTTATGGATCCGTGGATCCATTCCCAACCAAAAGCACACATTTAATACTAAAACAACAACACATTTAATACAAACATATCCCACTTCAATTTCTATAAGTGTATCACTGCCTGTGTGCGGGTGTGTGAGTGGTAGTGTGAGTGGCTGGGTGGGTGTGGGAGTGACAGTGTGCAAGTGGGTGTAGGAGTGCTGTGTGGGTGTGAGTAGGTGTGTGAGTGCCTGTGTGGGTGTGCGAGTGGCTGTATGGGTGGGTAAGTGGGTGTGTGAGTGTATATCTGAGTGGCTGTGTGGGTCTCTGAGTGGGTGTGTGGGTGGATGTGTGGGTCTGGGAGTGGGTGTGGGTGTGTAAGTGGCTATATGAGTGTTTGGGTGTGAAGTGGTTGTGTGGGTGTGTAAATGGGTGTGTGAGTATGTGTATGAGTGGCCATGGGGTCTGTGAGTGGGTGTTTCAGTGGTTTTGTGTGACTGTCTGTGTGAGTGGCTGTATGGGTGTGCGAGTGTGTGAGTGGGTATATGAGTGGTTGGGTGGCTGTGTTAGTGGCTGTGTGGGTGTGTTAGTGGGTGTGTGAGTGACTGTGTGGGTCTGTGAGTGGGTGTGCGAATAGTTTTGAAGGTCGGTGAGTGGGTGTGTGAGTTGCTATATGGGTATGTGAGTGGGTGTGTGAGTGGTTGTGTGGGTATGTGAGTAGATGTGTGAGTGTGTGTGTGAGTGGCTGTGTAGGTCTGTGAGTGGATGTATCAGTAGTTTTGTGGCTGTGTAAGTGGGTGTGTGAGTGGCTGTGTAAGTGGGTGCGTGATTGGCTGTATGAGTGGCTGTGTGGGTGGCTGTTTGGGTCTGTGAGTGGGCATGTGAATGGCTATATGGGGTGTGAGTTGGTGTGTGAGTGGTTGTGTGGGTGTATAGGTAGTTGTATGAGTTTGTGAGTGAGTGTGTGAGTAGGTGTCTAGGTCACTGAGTGGGTGTATGTGTTTTTTAATTGGGATCTGGATCTGCAGATCTATGGCAGAGCACACAGGGGGTCGCACTGGGTGCCGCAGTGGGTCTGTGGACCCTTGTGCACTAAAACAATATTTTTGGATAGTTTCTTGTGCATGAGGGGTCCCTCACAACCCCTCCATCAGTACCATTGAGTCAAAGTACCTCTACCCTGACTCCTTCTATCACTTTTACATTTTATTTTCAGCCCTAGGAACCAGGCCCGATAAACAAAATGGCAGCCACAACTTTCCTCTCATGATGCAGCCAGCAAAACTTGGCATTGCTGTTTGCGCCTGAATCTGTGGATCTGTAGCGGTGGACCCGTGTCTCTAGATATACATACATCTTTTTACTTTAAGAACTCCAAAACTACTAGACCGATTTACATGAAATTACAAAAATCACTCTTTTGGACTAAGATCTAGCTTTCTGCCAAATTTGGTGTAATTCCATTCAGCAGTTCAGGCTTTAGTTGTGTCTAAAATCGCTATAGGAAATTACATGGGGAAAATGTGTTTTGGGACCCCCCATTTTTCTCAGTCCCCACTTGACAGATCACCCCGAAAATTTTCAGACAGTGGCTGACATAACAGGCAAACTAGTTTTGAAAATGTCATGAATATTCGCCAAACAGCGCCAAAGTTATTGGCAAAACATAAAACACTCTTCCTATGGAAACCAGGTCCTAACTATAACTATGTAATGGTGACTGCCAGTAGGTAATATCTATCTATCTATCTATCTATCTATCTATCTATCTATCTATCTATCTATCTATCTATCTATCTATCTCTCTATCTATCTATCTATCTACCTGTATTACCTACTGGCTGTCGTCATTAGTTAGTTATAATTAGGACCTAGTTTCCATATGAAAAGCGTTTTTCTTTTGCTAATAACTTTGGCGCCATTTGACAAATCTTCACGAAATTTTCAAAACCAGTACGTACCTGAGTTCAGATGCTGTTCCGAAAGTTCAAGGGTGATTCATCAAGCGGGGGCCAGGAAAAAGGGGAGGTCCCAAAAACATATTTTCCCCATGCAAAGCCCACAGGGATTTTAGACATGACTACAGCCTGAACCGCTGAACGAAATTACACCAAATTTGGCAGAAAGCTAGATCTTGGTCTAGAAAGAGGGCTTTTTGTAATTTGGTGTGAATCCATTCAGTAGTTTAGGAGTTATTAAAGAAAAAAGAAATACAGATATCTAGAGGGGTGGATCTTCTGCGAATCCAACAGATCTCACGCTAAGATCTGATTGGCTACCAACACTTCAACCAGGAAGTGCTTTTAGCAATCTTAGGACTCAGACTCAGCTGAGTCCCAAGACAAAACTCAAAAAAAGAAGGGGGCAGGGTAGGAATACCCTGGCCCCCTGGTCCTGGTGGTGGAGTCCCACAGGGACACCGACGGGGATAAAAAATATTTTTTTCTTAATTTTGCAGTGAAATCGAGGGTGGATCCTTGAATTTGTGGCAATATTGGGGGGAAAAACCCAGCATGCTTGTTTCTAGTTGAGCCTCTGGGTGGATCAGGTCCAGGGGGCTGTTTTCAATATGAAGTTGGAGGAGGGGGGTGGCATGCGGCCCCCTTCTCCATGGCCGATATCGGCCCAGAGATTGTCATCTCCTCGAGACCAGGCCGATTAACTGCTTTTCAAAAGACAAGCGTTGAGTATTATGTGAGTATGTGGAGCGGAAGAAGAGTGGGGGGGCATGTCTGGCAGTCAGAGTGGCAGAGTTTCATAGAAAGCTCTGAGCAGGTGCTATGTTGTTTCCTGCCTCTGTCCAGTCCAGGTATCACTGCTCTGCTGCTACAGCCTGACTTCTCATTGCCCAGTGTGCTTTGTCCTCAGTATCTTGCAGTACTGTCCATACTAGAGTCTGCCTCTTCGCGCTGCTCTTCTCAGGCTCAGACACCCCAGCTTCCCTGCTTCAAGAGCACCCTTGTGTACTGCCTGAAACATGCTCAGATGCACTGACTTTGTTCAGTTCTCCAGCCCCATCTCTCTGCCCAGGATCAATCTGCCTCACTCATCTATTCATGATGCTGCACTTCCCTGCCCTGCTTGTCACTCTGCTCTCCTCTGTGTCCTGGGGCAGACTCAGCTCTTCTCACTGCCCTGCCCCGCCCCACATTTAGAGCTCTTCACTACCCTGCTGTTGACTCAGTTGTCCTCACTGGCCTTAACCAGAGTCATTCCCCCTCACTGTCCTGCTGCAGAATCAGCTCTTATCACCGCCCTTCTCCAGAGTCAGTTCTCCTCACTGCCCTGTTACAGACACTTCTCATAGCGCAGTGCCAGAATCAGCCCCTGTCACAGCTTTGCTCCAGAGTCAACCTCACTTACTGCCCTACAGCAGACCCAGTTCCCCCACTGCTGCGCTACTGACCAACTCTCCTTGCAGCCGTAGTATAGACCCAGACCACTTAGTACCATGCTCCAGACTCAGCTCTTCACTTCCCTGCTCCAGACTCAGCCCCCTTCACAGCACAGCTCTAAAGTCATCCCCCTCACTGCCCTGCCTCAGACTCAGTACCCACATTCTTGTGCTTGAGGCTCAGCTTCCACACTGTCAAGAATGTTTAAACCGGACCTACTCTGCACCCGGTTTAACCACATGTACATCGGGCTCAGTCATCATCTTCTCTGCCCCATGTGGACTATGCAAGCAGCAATTCATTACCCTGCCCTCTGTTTACCCTCACTGTCCCGATACAACCAGAGTGTCCTTCAGTGACAGACGAGATCTTTGCTTTCATGCTCTTCAAAACTGCTGTCCTGCTCCACAATCACCCATCACAGCCTTGCTTCATACTCACTGCCATGTTCAAGACTGAGTCCCCTCACTACATGCTCCATACTCACCCCCTTACAAATCAGCGCCACAGTGACATCATTTGTTACTATTAAAAATGTAATGACGTCCTTAATGTTTTTTTCTAATGTTACCAGGGGGAAGGAAGGGCAATTTCGATGCTTGTTCTGTTTGTCTCAAAGTGAAGACCTGAATGAAAGACTCAAGGACACCTTTCCTGTGTTCATTCTCAAGTGTTTAAGATCATACACAAATCCAATGTCGCACCCGAACTCTCTCCGCATTTTAGTTAGGGGTTTTGTTGATTTTATGAATGGATTAGATCTTTGTACTAATTTAAAAAAATCTTTTTTAATGTGTTGTGGCCCCAAAAAATATCCTATCAAAGTTATTAATTTAGGTTCAGAAAAACTGATAAGCACTCGCACTTTCCCCTATTTGGGCTTAGTATTTTCTGATAACGGTTCTTGGGCGGCCCATTCTGCACATGGCCGGAGTAAATTCTCAAAATCGGTTAACTCAGTTTTGAGTCTTCCCCAACCTAGAAGATCTGAGGTAGTGCTATCTTTACTGAAAATATATAAAACTCAGTGTCTACCCATAGTAACATATGGGGCGATACAAAAGAGGATGATGGACGGAACGTTTGAGCCAATCAAACACTCACCCCAGTCAACTGATCTGGGTTTAATCCATCATCATTCTTTAGCTCACTCCACCACCCCAGTTCAGACATGGCCATATGCAAATCAGTCTGACCCTGTGCCTCATGGGAACAGTCCAGCCCGAACTGCCAAGCCACGTCTTCCCTGGAACGGAAACAAGCATCCTAGGACCGGTTTCTGGCATTCCAGCCGTCATCAGCCAGGCTTGCTTGAATCCAGTGGCAAAGTGAGCAAGGGACCCACGTCTGGGCATACCCCCGCCAACTTAGGGCGAACAAAGCGATACAAAAGAGGATGATGGACGGAACGTTTGAGCCAATCAAACACTCACCCCAGTCAACTGATCTGGGTTTAATCCATCATCATTCTTTAGCTCACTCCACCACCCCAGTTCAGACATGGCCATATGCAAATCAGTCTGACCCTGTGCCTCATGGGAACAGTCCAGCCCGAACTGCCAAGCCACGTCTTCCCTGGACCGGAAACAAGCATCCTAGGACCGGTTTCTGGCATTCCAGCCGTCATCAGCCAGGCTTGCTTGAATCCAGTGGCAAAGTGAGCAAGGGACCCACGTCTGGGCATACCCCCGCCAACTTAGGGCGAACAAAGTGATACACAGGGTCAGACTGGGGGTGAGTGTTTGATTGGCTCAAACGTTCCGTCCATCATCCCCTTTTGTATCGCTTTGGTCGCCCTAAGTTGGCGGGGGTATGCCCAGACGTGGGTCCCTTGCTCACTTTGCCACTGGATTCAAGCAAGCCTGGCTGATGACGGCTGAAATGCCAGAAACCGGTCCTAGGATGCTTGTTTCGGTCCAGGGAAGACATGGCTTGGCAGTTCGGGCTGGACTGTTCCCATGAGGCACAGGGTCAGACTGATTTGCATATGGCCATGTCTGAACTGGGGTGGTGGAGTGAGCTAAGAATGATGATGGATTAAACCCAGATCAGTTGACTGAGGTGAGTGTTTGATTGGCTCAAACGTTCCGTCCATCATCCCCTTTTGTATCGCTTTGGTCGCCCTAAGTTGGCGGGGTATGCCCAGACGTGGGTCCCTTGCTCACTTTGCCACTGGATTCAAGCAAGCCTGGCTGATGACGGCTGAAATGCCAGAAACCGGTCCTAGGATGCTTGTTTCCGGTCCAGGGAAGACATGGCTTGGCAGTTCGGGCTGGACTGTTCCGTTCCCATGAGGCACAGGGTCAGACTGATTTGCATATGGCCATGTCTGAACTGGGGTGGTGGAGTGAGCTAAAGAATGATGATGGATTAAACCCAGATCAGTTGACTGGGGGTGAGTGTTTGATTGGCTCAAGCGTTCCGTCCATCATCCCCTTTTGTATCGCTTTGGTCGCCCTAAGTTGGCGGGGTATGCCCAGACGTGGGTCCCTTGCTCACTTTGCCACTGGATTCAAGCAAGCCTGGCTGATGACGGCTGAAATGCCAGAAACCGGTCCTAGGATGCTTGTTTCCGGTCCAGGGAAGACATGGCTTGGCAGTTCGGGCTGGACTGTTCCCATGAGGCACAGGGTCAGACTGATTTGCAAATGGCCATGTCTGAACTGGGGTGGTGGAGTGAGCTAAAGAATGATGATGGATTAAACCCAGATCAGTTGACTGGGGGTGAGTGTTTGATTGGCTCAAGCGTTCCGTCCATCATCCCCTTTTGTATAGCTTTGGTCGCCCTAAGTTGGCGGGGTATGCCCAGACGTGGGTCCCTTGCTCACTTTGCCACTGGATTCAAGCAAGCCTGGCTGATGACGGCTGAAATGCCAGAAACCGGTCCTAGGATGCTTGTTTCCGGTCCAGGGAAGACATGGCTTGGCAGTTCGGGCTGGACTGTTCCCATGAGGCACAGGGTCAGACTGATTTGCATATGGCCATGTCTGAACTGGGGTGGTGGAGTGAGCTAAAGAATGATGATGGATTAAACCCAGATCAGTTGACTGGGGGTGAGTGTTTGATTGGCTCAAACGTTCCGTCCATCATCCCCTTTTGTATCGCTTTGGTCGCCCTAAGTTGGCGGGGGTATGCCCAGACGTGGGTCCCTTGCTCACTTTGCCACTGGATTCAAGCAAGCCTGGCTGATGACGGCTGAAATGCCAGAAACCAGTCCTAGGATGCTTGTTTCCGGTCCAGGGAAGACATGGCTTGGCAGTTCGGGCTGGACTGTTCCCATGAGGCACAGGGTCAGACTGATTTGCATATGGCCATGTCTGAACTGGGGTGGTGGAGTGAGCTAAAGAATGATGATGGATTAAACCCAGATCAGTTGACTGGGGGTGAGTGTTTGATTGGCTCAAACGTTCCGTCCATCATCCCCTTTTGTATCGCTTTGGTCGCCCTAAGTTGGCGGGGGTATGCCCAGACGTGGGTCCCTTGCTCACTTTGCCACTGGATTCAAGCAAGCCTGGCTGATGACGGCTGAAATGCCAGAAACCGGTCCTAGGATGCTTGTTTCCGGTCCAGGGAAGACATGGCTTGGCAGTTCGGGCTGGACTGTTCCCATGAGACACAGGGTCAGACTGATTTGCATATGGCCATGTCTGAACTGGGGTGGTGGAGTGAGCTAAAGAATGATGATGGATTAAACCCAGATCAGTTGACTGGGGGTGAGTGTTTGATTGGCTCAAACGTTCCGTCCATCATCCCCTTTTGTATCGCTTTGGTCGCCCTAAGTTGGCGGGGGTATGCCCAGACGTGGGTCCCTTGCTCACTTTGCCACTGGATTCAAGCAAGCCTGGCTGATGACGGCTGAAATGCCAGAAACCGGTCCTAGGATGCTTGTTTCCGGTCCAGGGAAGACATGGCTTGGCAGTTCGGGCTGGACTGTTCCCATGAGGCACAGGGTCAGACTGATTTGCATATGGCCATGTCTGAACTGGGGTGGTGGAGTGAGCTAAAGAATGATGATGGATTAAACCCAGATCAGTTGACTGGGGGTGAGTGTTTGATTGGCTCAAGCGTTCCGTCCATCATCCCCTTTGTATCGCTTTGGTCGCCCTAAGTTGGCGGGGGTATGCCCAGACGTGGGTCCCTTGCTCACTTTGCCACTGGATTCAAGCAAGCCTGGCTGATGACGGCTGAAATGCCAGAAACCGGTCCTAGGATGCTTGTTTCCGGTCCAGGGAAGACATGGCTTGGCAGTTCGGGCTGGACTGTTCCCATGAGGCACAGGGTCAGACTGATTTGCATATGGCCATGTCTGAACTGGGGTGGTGGAGTGAGCTAAAGAATGATGATGGATTAAACCCAGATCAGTTGACTGGGGGTGAGTGTTTGATTGGCTCAAACGTTCCGTCCATCATCCCCTTTTGTATCGCCATAGTAACATATGGGGCAGAGCTATGGGGACACACAAACAGCAACAGCACCCAGATCGAGGAAAATAGATTCTGCCGGAGAGTATTGGGGGCACCGATCTCTTCATCATCCTATATTTGTCACAGAGAGTTGAATTTGCCATATGTGGAAGATTATATCAGGTCCCGCCCGGCCGGATTTTGGTTGAAAGTATGGCAAAATCCAGCGGCAGCACTGACCAGAGAAATTATAACTGACTGCCTTAAATGTGATAAGGGCATTGACATACCATGGTTGGCTGCTGTCAGGGCTAGTTTGACTAGTATAAATCTTGCACATATTTTTACAAACCCAAACCACTTGGAAGGCATCAATAAAAAGATCATTCAGAAGGCCCTGTATAAACATTATGAAGGTACTAGGTATGAACGAGAATTCCCGAAATCCACAGTATTTCGCTATATATCCACGGTAGAGGGTGACGTTCCCCGCCCATACCTGCCAACTGGTTATCTTCTAGAAGCTATTAACCGCTGGGATCGTAGTTTGTACTTTCGCCTTAGATCAGGCACTCTAAAATACGTATTGTGCTTCCCCTTAGGTTTCAACATCAACCTTGAGCAAATGCCATGTTATTGTGGCAACCGTGGAAACCAATCTATGTTACACTTTATATTCTTTTGTAACTATTACCGAAAATACAGCATGCAATTATTGATCCCTTATTTTAAAGCCCTGGGTATTGATGATTTTAGGGTAGCGTATAGTGTCATTCTTAAACTTGATGGGGAAAATTTAATTCTTCGTGTTTGCACATTCTTGAAAATGGCTGTCCGCGCACGTGCCTCTATGGACATTATTTAAGCAAAACTTGAGTGTACTTTTATAACTGTTCTCCGCTTCGGATTAGCATTTAAATTTGGACTCTGGTTGTCGTAGAACGTACTTTAATGACTGCTACCTGTCATAATACATGAACTTTACTCATTATGATGCTATATTTTTATGAAATATCCTATTCTTGCTGCGTCGTTGTATGTATATGTATATGATATTATCGCATCTATTGTATTAAAATTAGGTATTTATTGTATGTTTTAAATTAGAATTTATTAATGTATTTTTTGCTGGTACTTTGCTCTGTACTTTTATGGATATTTTGTATATCCGAATAAAGGAGATTGATTGATTGATTGATTGACAAATCCAATGTGTTTTCTCGAGCTCTGAAGTCAACACAAGGGTGACTTTTTTGTTGGTTTCCGTGTAACCTGATTAAAGTTTGCACTCCGGTGTAACTCTGTGCAAGGAGTGCTCCATTCTTCACAGAAACAGGCTTCTTGGTTATGAAGTGTCTTCTTGTTGAAATAGTGGCAGGATAAACATGTGTACACAATGAGCAGGGGTAGGGTTGGCTCCACCCCCCCCATCCCCAGGTCTGTGGAGGCTAGGCTGGGCAGATGTGTGTGACCAGTGGGGAGGAGACCCCATTTCTTCTTGATAGCTCATTAAAAGGAAACAGTGGCCGCTGTGTACAAAGCATATCCGGCTGCGGGGGTGACTAGGACACACCGCTTAGGGAAGGACAGCTCACTGGACCTGAGGGCAGGCAGGGGTAACTGACTGAGAGGAGGGCAACAAGGGGGACCACAAAGGAGTGAACAGGCACACGTTAACCAACATCAAAGCAGCAGCAAGTTAATCCCAACTGTTGTTGTTGGCAGCAGCTACATGTTTGAGAGAATGCAAGCCTGCTGGGTCCACAGCTGGTGGATTTCGTGTATGTATACACATATACACAACCATGTGTGCATAGAAGGACACTATATATATATATATATTCACTGAAAAAACCATAGGTTTTAGGGACAGTTATAGTTAGTTGGACATTGCACTCGTACAAAACCCGTGAAATTCCCCCGTTATAGTTAGTTCAGCTAACTATAACTCGCGCCCCCGCAATGCACTGCTGATGACGTCACATATTACATCACTCATGACATGATCAGTGACATCACTGATGACATCACTGATGACATCTCAAATGACATCACTGATGACATCATCCAGTGACTGTGTGTTTCTGTAAAGTTCAATTTTGTTTTATATATATGCCAAGCTGTATTGAGGAATGAGTGGGTGTATAAGTGTCTGTATGGAGGATTTAGTAGGTACGTGACTGACTGTATAAGTGAGTGATTAAATGTATCTTACTGAATGCATGGGTTAGTGACTAAACTGGGTGAATGTCTGAATCCCTCTGTCTGTTGCTGTGTAAGTGGCTGCATGGGTTTGTGAATAGCTACATGAGTGTCTATATGAGTTATTGATTGGTTGTCTGAGTATCTGTATGGGTGCCTGAGTGTTTGTGTGGGTGGGGTGTGTGCGACTCTGTGCATAGATGTGTGAGTGGGTGATTCACTGGGTGGATGGTTTCAAGAGTGCATCTGTGATAGACTGTATGGGTGGGTAAGTGTGTGTAAGAGTGTGTTAGTGAGTGAATGTATGTCCCAGTGGTACATGTGTGAGTAACTACATATGTGAAAGGCAGTATATATGTGTGTTGGAGTATATAAATGGCTATAAGTGAGAGTGTGTGATTGTGAGAGTGGCTGTATGGATGAGTGTGTGCTTGTATCAGTGATTGTATAAGAGCGTAAAAATGTGCTAGTATTTGTATGAGTAAGTGAGCTGGTGTGTGTATGACTGTATAGGTGAGTAAATGGCAGTGTGAATAATTATTTGCATGACTGACTAGGTGTGTGAGTACCTCTATGGATGAGTGGCGGTGTGTGAGTGTCTATATAGGAGTATGAGTGCATATGATAGTCCTGTACTGAGTGACCGTAAGTATGAGTGACTGTACGGGTGAGTTAGTGGATGTGTGTGTAGACCTAAGAATCAGTGAGTGGGTATGTAGTTATTGGTGTTGGAGTGTCTATGGTTTTGCGAATGGCAGTCTGTTATTTAGAGTGGGTGTATCAAAGGTTATATTAGGGTGTGAGGAGGTGCATCAGATTATCACGTGGATGATGTCATCAGTGATGTCATCAGTGATGTCACTGACCACGTCATGAGTGATGTAATATGTGACGTCATCAGCAGTGCATTGCGGGGGCGCGAGTTATAGTTAGCTGAACTAACTATGACGGGGGAATTTCACGGGTTTTGTACGAGTGCAATGTCCAACTAACTATAACTGTCCCTAAAACCTATGGTTTTTTCAGTGAATTTCAAAGGTTTTTAAATGCTAATTTCTAACTATAACGTGTCTGAAACTTATGGTTTTTTCAGTGAATTTCAAAGGTTTTTTAAATGCTAATTTCTAACTATAACTGTCCCTAAAACCTATGGTTTTTTCAGTGAATTTCAAAGGTTTTTTTAAATGCTAATTCCTAACTATAACATGTCTGAAACCTATGTTTTTTTCAGTGAATTTCAAAGGTTTTGTAAATGACAATTTTTAAATGTATTAATTGTTATATTTATTTTTTTGATACTGATTTACTACATTTTTTTAAACTATTTATTTTTACATATTTTATTTTTAAATTACATTGTAATTACATTATACATTACATTACAAAATATACTTTCTCTGAATGAATTACTTTAGTTTAAATACTTTGCAAATAGGCAATAGACTTTTAAGTACAGTAGTTACAGTTGTTGCAATGGGCAACACAATTTCAAACACAATGCAACATTGAGCTCAATGTGAATTTCAAGTTAAATGCAATTAGTTACTTTATGGATTACTTTTCTAACCACAGGACTGGATCCTAGATTCAGTCCTGGGACATCTCCTGTAAACAGTTGAGTAAAAGCGTTTTGGTTACAGTAGTGATTTTTAAGGAATATTATTGTATTTTAAAAGTTGACACTTAGAAACTTTTTCACATAGAATCACCAATGTTATCCTATGGGAGGAAATTCACTTAGCAGGTAAGTAGTGTTATCGTTACTTTTTCTTACTCAGTGTTGGATCCTGGATCCAGCACTGGTGCATCTCCTGTAAACAGTTGAAAGAATGCGTTTAAGTCATACAGGCGATTTTTAAGGAATATTTGTAATTTGTGAAAATCGACACAAACTTTTCTGCTGAAAACCAGACAATGGATTCCTATGGAAGGAAATATAAGTTACTGGTAAGTACGGTTAGAATTACTTTTCAGGGTCAGTGCTGGGCTAAAAGATGCAGCACTGGGTTTTCTCCTCATAACAGGTGAGTAAATCGGAATTCGTAGTTCGTTTGATTTTGGAGGAATATTATAAAGTTCCAAAACTCCACACAGAAGAATTTCCAAGTGAAACCAGTCAATGTTAGCCTATGGAAGGAAATTCAAGTTGCTGGTAAGTACGGTTAGAATTACTTTTCAGGATCAGTACTGGGCTGAAAGATGCAGCACTGAGGTCTCTCCTGATAACAGGTGAGTAAATCGGAATTCGTATTTCGGCTGATTTTAGAGGAATATTTGTATGTTTCAAAAATCGACACAAAACTTTTTCAGCAAAAAGCAGGCAATGATATCCTATGGAAGGAAATTCAAGTTACTGGTAAGTACGGTTAAAATTACTTTTCAGGATCAGTACTGGGCTGAAAGATGCAGCACTGAGGTCTCTCCTGATAACAGGTGAGTAAATCGGAATTCGTATTTCGGCTGATTTTAGAGGAATATTATAAAGTTCCAAAACTGCACACTTAGAAGAATTTCCAATTGAAACCAGTCAATGTTAGCCTATGGAAGGAAATCCAAGTTACTGGTAAGTACGGTTAGAATTACTTTTCAGGATCAGTACTGGGCTGAAAGATGCAGCACTGAGGTCTCTCCTGACAACAGGTGAGTAATTCGGAATTCGTATTTCGGCTGATTTTAGAGGAATATTTGTATGTTTCAAAAATCGACACTTAGAAACTTTTTCAGCAAAAAGCAGGCAATGATATCCTATGGAAGGAAATTCAAGTTACTGGTAAGTACGGTTAAAATTACTTTTCATGATCAGTACTGGGTTCAAAGATGCAGCACTGAGGTCTCTCCTGATAACAGGTGAGTAAATCGGAATTCGTAGTTCGGCTGATTTTAGAGGAATATTTGCACAATGGTGAAAGAAGGGGGTGGGGCCTGAGGTGACATGTCTGCAAACACGCCCAGTGGCGCGTTTTAAGTTGGAGAATTAATTCCTTCTCAATCCCGAGGGTCCCTAGGGGCCAACTAGCCCACCAGATACCTCTAGTATGCCCCAGACAGCTGCGTTGCAGAGAGGTGTTCAGAGGCCACGCCCCTTTTACAACACTCTGCAACGCAGCTCCGTGGTGCTTACTGGAGGTACCTGGTGGGCTAGTTGGCCCCCAGGGACCCTCAGGATTGAAGGGGATTTAATTCCCCATCTTAAAACACGCCACGGGGCCTGTTTGCACACATGTCACCTGAAGCGCCGCCCCCTCTCTTCACCACTGTGCAAACGCGCCCCGTGGTGCGTTTTAAGTTGGGGGATTAAGTCCCCTTGAATACTGAGGGTCCCTGGAGTCCAACTAGCCCACCATGTACCTCCAAAAGCGCCACAGAGCTGCGTTGCAGAGAGGTGTAAAAGGGCGTGGCCTCTGTACACCTCTCTGCAACGCAGCCCCTGGCGCATACTGGAGGTTCCTGGTGGGCTAGTTGGCCCCCAGGGACCCCCAGTATTCAAGGGGAATTACTTCCCCTTCTTAAAACGTGCCAGGGGGCGAGTTTGCAGACTGCTGCAGGGAGGGGGCAGGGCCTCCGGCACGATGCCTTTTTTTTCTTTTTTTTTTATGGGAGGGGGGCTGCATGACCCCCCTTCCCTCGGCCACTTTTGGCCCCGGGGACCCCATCCCCCGGGGCCTGAGCATTTAAAACAAAACAAAAAACGGGAAGGGGGCCGCGTGGCCCCCTTCCCTGGGCCTCTATTGGCCCCGGGGACCCCATCCCCGGGGCATGCCCTCTTTTTATTTAAAAATATATATATATATTTGGAGGGGGCTGCGTGGCCCCCTCCTCAGGCCATTTAAGGCCCCGGGGACCCCATCCCCGGGGCCGGCCTTGCCCTTTTTTTATTTTTTTTATTTTATTTTTAGTTGGGGAGGGGGCTGCGTGGCCCCCTCCCAGGCCACTTATGGCCCCGGGACCCCATCCCCGGGGCCTGGCCTCTCGTTGGAGACTGTGGGGGTCCCCAATCCCCCACAGTCCCAGCCGGCTCCCCGCCTCCTGCGGGAACCGGCATTGCTTTTCCACATGGGGAGCAGCTAACATGCTGCTCCCCGTGTGGAAAAGCAATTAGTTTGCATTTTGAAAGAGAGAGCAGGTTTCCTGCTCTCTCTTTCAAAATGCAAACCAAGTTTGCTATGACAGGACGGGAGCCGCGAGGCTCCCGTCCTGTCATAGCAGACTACAGTGTCCCGGGGGTAGGCACCCCGGGACACTGCAGGAGCCGGCCCTGGGGGTGGTGGTCCCCAGGGCCATCACTGGCTCCAGGAGGGGGCCGCGCAGCCCCCCTCCCAACTTGTTCAAAGCCCCGGGAGGTGGTGGTCCTCGGGGCTCTGGAGTCCGTAACGGACCCCCATATTTAAATCTTTAGTGCCCCAGGGAGGTGGCAGTCCCCAGGGCGTGTGGGGGGGCTGGAGCCCCCCCACACAGGTTTTTTAAATAAAAATATAGAAGCCCCGGGGGGTGGCGGTCCCGGGGCAGCGGGAGGGCAAAGAGCCCTCCCGCCATCATTTTTAATAAAGCCCCGGGGGTGGCAGTCCTCGGGCTTGGGGCCTTAGAGGCCCCCCATAAACAATAAACCCACCCCACGCATGCCCCGGGACTTGGGCCACCCGGGGCAAATTTGCATCGAGGCGCGGGAGACCGCGCTTCGATTTTTTTCGGCAGGATCCGCGCACCCTGAGCGCATCCTGCTGATTTTTAAAAAAAATATATATATTTTTTTTTTGCCCCGGGGTCCTTATAGGACCCCCTGAGCAGGGCTAGGGGGTCAGGGTGTTTCTACCCTGCCCCTTTTTGCGTTTTGCGCCCTTGTTTTTGTCTTTTCTTGTCCCTCGGTTCTACCGAGGAACAAGATGGCTGCCAACACTTCCTGGTTTGGAGTGTTGACAGCCAATTACCATGCAGCTCGTGGTCGGGAGGGTGCGCGGATCCTCCGTGCCTCTAAATATCGAAACTTTTATTTTGGATTTTCTCAGTAACTACTGAACGGATTTACACCATTTTTAAAAAGGGTGCTTTCTGAACCAAGCACTACCTTTTTGCCAAATTTGGTGTAATTCCGTTCAGCAGTTTTTGCTGTAGCCTTGCATAAAGTTTCCTATGGGAAATCGATTTTTTCACTCTTATTTTTTGAATTTCTCCGCAACTACTGAACGGATTTACACCATTTAAAAAAAGGTCGCTTTCTGAACCAAGCGCTACCTTTTTGCAAAATTTGGTGTAATTCCGTTCAGCAGTTCGGGCTGTAGCCGTGGCTAAAATTTCCTAAGGGAATTAACATGGAAAAAACTGAGAAAACGCGTTTTGGGACCCCCCTTTTTTCTCGGCCCCCGCTTGACGAATCAACCCGAGACTTTCAGGGTAGGAGCGGAGCGGAGCGCCCCAACAAGTTTGAAGCTTTCGCGAAGATTCGTCAACCAGCGCAAGAGTTATTTCAGATAGAATGTTGCGGATTTCCTATGGATAAAGGTCCTAACTATAACTATCTACTGGTGACCGCCAGAAGATAATATATATATATATTACCTACTGGCGGTCGCCGGCAGGTAGTTATAGATAGGACCTAGTTTCCATAGATGAATCGTTTTTTGTTTTGCTAATGACTTTGCCACTATTTGATGAATCTTCATGAATTTTTCAAAAGTAGCATCCTTGTCATTTCTGCTGCTTTCTGAAATGTTTCAAGGTGATCTGTCAAGTGATGGCCAAGAAAAATGGGGGTCCCAAAACGCGTTTTCCCCATGCAATTTTCCATAGGGATTTTAGACATGACTACAGCCTGAAAGGAATTACACCAAATTTGTCAAAAAGCTGGCTCTTGGTCCAGAAAGAGCTCTTTTTGGTATTTGGTATAAATCTGTTCAGTAGTTTCAGAGTTATTAAAGTAAACTGATTTTTAGATATCTAGGGACGCGGATCCTCTGCAGAGGATCCGCAGATCCACGTGCCTCCAGCAATGCCATGATTGGCTGGCCGCAACCTGACAGGAATGGTGCTGCCACCATTTAGATATCTGGGCACAAAATGAAAGTATAAACCGATATAAGGGGTCAAGGTAGAGGTACCCTGACCCTATGGGTATTATATAGGTGTTGTGAGGGACCCCTCTTGAGCAAGGAATGGCCCCAAAATTATTTTTGTTTCCCATGTGCATGGATATGCAGATTGAGCGTGGTGCACAGCGCTGCCCCCCCTTGTGAATCCACATTAGCTCCCCGGATCTAGCCCCAATTAAAAAAATTTACTCACTCACAGACCTACTTACGTACTCTATATTATACCATCAAACTAGCACTCATACACCCACTCACAGACCCATATAACCATTTACATACCCACTCACGGACCTATACAACCACTCACACACCTACTCACAAACCCATACAACCACTCACATACCCGTTCACAGACCAGTATAGCCACTCACACACCTACTCACATACCCATACAGCCAGTCACACAACCACTGACAGACCTCTACAGCCACTCACACGGCCACTCACAGACCTCTCCAGCCACTCACACACCCACTCACAGACCCATACAGCCACTCATACACCCACACACAGACACATAGTCACTCATACACCCACTCACAGACCCATACAGCCACTCACTCACCCACTCACAGACCCATACAGCCACTCACACAGCTACTCACCGACCCATATAGCCACTCACACACACACTCACTGACCTATACAGCCACTCACATACCCACTAAGAAAGTTTACAGGTTACAGTTAGAAAATACAGTAAAAAAACTTTAGAAATTCACTAAGAAAAACAAAGGTTACAGGACGTTATAGTTAGGAAGTAGCATTAAAAAAACGTAGAAATTATCTGAAAAAAGCAAAGGTTAAAGGAACGTTAAAGTTGGATTCAGATTTTACACATACAAAACCATAGAAATTCAGCAGGTATAGTTACCTAAGCTAACCATAACTTACACCGCGGCAATGCACTGCTTATGACCTCACATATTACATCACTCATTACATGGTCAGTGACATCACTGATAACATCTCAAATGACATCAGTGATGACACCACTGATGACTTCATTCAGCAAAATAAACTTCAAAATGCTTCATAAAATACCAATTAGATTTTTTAGAAGTAAGAAGACGACACAGGTGAGAGACATACATCACATACCCCACTGTAACCTTATCAACTACTACATTCAGCTATCACCTAAGAGATGGTTCTCAGTGGATAGTCCTGTCTCTTCTGATCCACAACTCTAAACACTAATGACCAAAGTAATACATCCAACCATCTAGGCTAGTCTATTGCAAACCACAGCAACACCATTCGTGAACTTGGAAAGTTTTACTGCAAATGTCAGATTTACACAAACCACTACATCATACAACCAGTAGAGAGGTATTCGCTGACAAGCCACTGTGTCACATCCCACTAGTCAAATTATTCTTCGTCCTGGACCAAGGTGTGAGCATTGTGGTGAGGCTGTTGTAAATGTCTACTTATTGAGCCATCACCCTAGAGAAAGGTCTTATTAAACAGATGAATTTATTGCAATCTACTACTACAGTCGTTCATCAGAAAAAGAAAGAGCTAAGTAAACTGGTCAGTATGTCACAAAACAGAACTACACTCGGCCATCACTGTGGAGTGAAGTCTCAATGAAAAGCTTAGACTGTCGCAAAGCACTATTGTACACATACATCAGCAGGGGACATGTATCATTGTAGAGGCTAGTTTACTGATGAATAATAAACCCACTTTAAAAATGGGATTAAAGATCAGATGATATATGTTAGAAACAGTATCACTAATTAGTGGTGCAGAAATAATACAAATGTAACTTTTGCAGTAGCTTCGTATATATCTTTAAGTCTCAAAAACATTTAAGAAACACTCATTCACTAGATGATATCGTCAGTGATGTCATGTGATTTGTCATCATTGATATATATACATATATATATGTATATATATATACATCATTGAAAAAACCATAGGTTTCAGGCACGTTATAGTTCGAAATTAGCATTTAAAAACCTTAGAAATTCACTGAAAAAACCATAGGTTTTAGGGACAGTTATAGTTAGTTGGACATTTCACTCGTACAAAACCATAGAAATTCCCCCGTTGTAGTTAGTTCAGCTAACTATAACTCGCGCCCCCGCAATGCACTGCTGATGATGTCACATATTACATCACTCATGACATGGTCAGTGACGTCACTGATGACATCACTGATGACATCTCAAATGACATCACTGATGACATCACTGATGACATCATCCAGTGACTGTGTTTATGTAAAGTTTAAATATGTTTAATATATATAGGGAAAGGCGTATTGAAGAATGAGTGGGTGTATAAGTGTCTGAATGGATGATTTAGTAGGTGCGTGACTGACTCTATAAGTGAGTGATTAAACGTATCTTACTGAATGCATGGGTTAGTGACTAAACTGTGTGAATGTCTATATCCGTCTGTCTGTTGGTGTGTAAGCGGCTGCATGGGTTTGCGAATAGCTACATGAGTGTCTACATGGGTTATTGATTGGTTGTCTGAGTATCTGTATGGGTGCCTGAGTGTTTGTGTGGGTGGGGTGTGTGTGACTCTGTGCATAGATGTGTGAGTGGGTGATACACTGGGTGCATGGTTTCAAGAGTGCATCTGTGATGGACTGTATGGGTGGGTGAGTGTGTGTATGGGTGTGTTAGTGAGTGAATGTATATCTCAGTGGTACATGTGTGAGTAACTACATATGTGAAAGGCAGTATATATGTGTGTTGGAGTATATAAATGGCTATAAGTGAGAGTGTGTGATTGTGAGAGTGGCTGTATGGATGAGTGTGTACTTGTATCAGTGATTGTATAAGAGCGTAAGAATGTGCTAGTATTTGTATGAGTAAGTGAGCTGGTGTGTGTATAACTGTATAGGTGAGTAAATGGCAGTGTGATTCATTATTTGCATGACTGACTAGGTGTGTGAGTACCTCTATGGATGAGTGGCGGTGTGTGAGTGTCTATATAGGTGTATGAGTGCATATGATAGTCCTGTACTGAGTGACCGTAAGTATGAGTGACTGTACGGGTGAGTGAGTGGATGTGCGTGTAGACCTAAGAATCAGTGAGTGTGTATGTAGTTATTGGTGTTGGAGTGTCTATGGTTTTGAGAATGGCAGTCTGTAATTTAGAGTGGTTGTATCAAAAGTTATATTAGGGTGTGAGAAGATGCATCAAATTATCACATGGATGATGTCATTAGTGATGTCATCAGTGATGTCATTTGAGATGTCATCAGTGATGTCACTGACCATGTCATGAGTGATGTAATATGTGACGTCATCAGCAGTGCATTGCGGGGACGCGAGTTATAGTTAGCTGAACTAACTATAACGGGGAATTTCTATGGTTTTGTATGAGTGAAATGTCCAACTAACTATAACTGTCCCTAAAACCTATGGTTTTTTCAGTGAATTTCTAAGGTTTTTAAATGCTAATTTCTAACTATAACGTGCCTGAAACCTATGGTTTTTTCTGTGAATTTCAAAGGTTTTTTAAATGCTAATTTCTAACTATAACGTGTCTGAAACCTATGGTTTTTTCAGTGAATTTCAAAGGTTTGTTAAATGCTAATTTCTAACTATAACGTGCCTGAAACCTATGGTTTTTAAGTGAATTTCAAAGGTTTTTTAAATGCTAGTTTCTAACTATGCCTACAGAGGTAGGACATGTGAAGAAAGAAGAAAAAACGCACAGAAAGAAGCAAAAGAAATGCAGAAAGAAGCAACAGAAGTCCACAAAGACGAAGAAAAGAGCAGGAAGAAGCAAGACATGTGCAGAAAGAACCAACAGAGGAGCAGAAAGAGGCCTTGTTGCAAAATCATCCTGTGCCCACAACTTTTTCAGACGGGTACTGGTGGTAACTGACTCGGACTAACCACGCCTAGAGCCAGTGCTATGCTAAAAGACACTTAGAATACAGTGAAAACACCTACATAGACTAGGGAACACTTTGCGTTGGGGTACCCCTGTGATTAGCATGACCTCCTCTGTAAGGCCCTAGTACATAATAGGGCAGGGGGATTAAAACTTCCTCTTAAAATGCGCCCCGGGGCGCGTTTGCACAGTGGTGAAGGGAGGGGGGGGCCTGAGGTGACATGTGTGCAAACAAGCCCTGTGGCCGTTTTAAGTTAGGAGATTAAGTCCCCTTGAATCCTGAGGGTCCCTGGGGTCCACTAGCCCACTAGGTACCTCCAGTAACCACCACAGAGCTGCGTTGCACAGAGGTGTAAAAAGGGGCGTGGCCTGGACCACCTCTCTTCAATGCAGCCCTGTGGCGCGCACTGGAGGTACCTGGTGGGCTAGTTGGTCCCCCCAGGCCCTATCCGTTGGGGACCGTGGGGGGAGCCCCAATGCCCCCACGGTCCCGCCGGCTCCCCGCGTCCTGCAGGAGCCGGCATTGCTTTTCCACATGGGGAGCTGCTAACATGCAGCTCCCCTTGTGGAAAAGCAATCTGCTTTAGATTTTGGAAGAGAGAGCAGGTTTCCTGCTCTCTCTTCCAAAATCCAAAGCAAGTTTGCTATGGCAAGACGGGAGCCGCGAGGCTCCCGTCCTGCCATAGCAAACAGCAGTGTCCCGGGGGTGGGCACCCTGGGACACTGCAGGAGCTGGCCCTGGGGGGTGGCGGTCCCCAGGGCCATCACAGGCTCCAGGAGGGGGGCCTTGCGGCCCCCCTCCTTTCACTTGCACAGCCCCGGGGAGGTGGTGGTCCCCGGGGCTCGTGGGTCCGTTACGGACCCCCAAATTTATATTCTTAGTGCCCCGGGGGGTGGCGGTCCCCGGGGCTTGGGGGGGCCTTGGAGGCCCCCTCTCATTAAAAAAGAAGCCCAGGGGGGTGGCGGTCCCCGGGGCTGCGTGCCTCCCCGCAACTCATAATAGAAGCCCCGGGGAGGTGGCGGTCCCCTGGGCAGTGTGGGGGGATTGGCCCCCCACACATTTTTTTTGTCACTGCCCCCGGGACTTGGCCCACCCGGGGACTAAATAATAACAAAGCGGGGGAGGCCGCGCTTCATTTTTTTTAGTTTTGCGGCCGGATTTGCGGATTCACGGATCCGGCGCGCATTTTGCCAATTTGTTTTTAAAAAAAATGCTTTTGTGGGACCCCCTAAGCAGGCCTAGGGGGTCAGGGTGTTTCTACCCTGCCCCCTTTTCTTGTTTTACGCGACTGTTTTTCTGTTTTCTTGTGACTCGGTTCTACCGAGTCACAAGATGGCTGCCAACACTTCCTGGTTTGGAGTGTTGACAACCAATTAGAATAAAGCTCGTGGTCGGGAGGGTCCGCGGAATATCGAAACTTTTATTTTTGATTTTCTCAGCAACTACTGAGCGGATTTACACCATTTTTAAAAATGTCGCTTTCTGAGCCAAGCAGTACCTTTTTGCCAAATTTGGGGTTAATCCGTTCAGTAGTTTCGGCTGTAGCCTTGCATAAAGTTTCCTATGGGAAATTGATTTTTTTACTCTTATTTTTTTAATTTCTCTGGAATTACTGAACGGCTTTACACCATTTAACAAAAGGTCTCTTTCTGAACCAAGGGCTACCTTTTGCCAAGTTTGGTGTAATTCTGTTCAGCAGTTCGGGCTGTAGCTTTGTCTAAAGTTTCCTATGGGAATTAACATGGAGAAAACACGTTTTGGGACCCCCCTTTTTTCTCGTCCCCCGCTTGCCAAATCACCCTGAAACTTTCAAGACAGGAGCTGACCGGAGCGGGCTACAATTTTTGAAAATTTCGCGAAGATTCATGAACCGGCGCCAAAGATATTGAAAAAACGAAAAACGAGTTTCCTATGGAAACTAGGTCCTAACTATAACTATCTACTGGCGACCGCCAGTAGATAATATATATATATATATCTCCACGCTTGAAAGAATAAATACCAGCACTCACAGGGGGTAAATCCTTCTTCGGATTTAATGGCACACTAAATCAACAGAACAAACGCGTTTCAGCGGTACGCCTTCCTTCACTGAGGATTTACCCCCCCGTGAGTGCTGGTATTTATTCTTTCAAGCGTGGAGATTATGCGCGAGTTTGCCCTCACACACCAAGCACCCGCCATTTAGTGCGAGAGCATTTGGCAGAAGGTGGAGCGGAAATAAATATATATATATATATATATATATATATATATATATATATATATATCACAACCAAATGCTCACTTTCAGATCAGAAGTAGGCAGGACACAGCTCCGGGGTACAAGTGGATTTATTGGAGCAAATTCAAGCGTGGCTGCTCTCCAAAGGTCCGTGAAACGCTGTGGCAGACGCGTTTCTAGCCGGAACGGCTTTCATCAGTGCCGGTATCACAGGCATGGTCGATTCACCTGGAGTTCTTAAAGCATTTCTGAGACCACTCCCAGTGTAGCAGTCTCTCGGCCCCTCCTCCTCTTTAGAGGTATGCACCTCCTCACGCAGCAACTCTAGGCAGGCTGCATGCTGGATCGTGTAGTTCATCGTGGAGACTTCGTACAATAATGAAGTGAATCCAAAGCACCCAGTGGTGTTCCCAATCAAGGCGATGTGCCACACTCCGACACAGTTTGCCAAGGATACGATTGTCCGGCTCATACCACTTGTGTCCCCTTATCAGGCAGTGCAGTTCTGCCTCCTCTCTCCCCATTGCAGAAAATAACTACTCCATGGCAATACCTCTGCTTGGGGGGCTCTGCGTTGCATTTTCAATGCACAGTCCAAATCTTGCTGACTCCCGCAGCGCTCCTGAACGAGAGGGCGTGTCCTATGCCGGTGTCAGCGATACCGGCCCAACATCACAACCAAATGCTCACTTTCAGATCAGAAGTAGGCAGGACACAGCTCCGGGGTACAAGTGGATTTATTGGAGCAAATTCAAGCGTGGCTGCTCTCCAAAGGTCCGTGAAACGCTATGGCAGACGCGTTTCTAGCCGGAACGGCTTTCATCAGTGCCGGTATCACAGGCATGGTCGATTCACCTGGAGTTCTTAAAGCATTTCTGAGACCACTCCCAGTGTAGCAGTCTCTCGGCCCCTCCTCCTCTTTAGAGGTATGCACCTCCTCACGCAGCGACTCTAGGCAGGCTGCATGCTGGATCGTGTAGTTCATCGTGGAGACTTCGTACAATAATGAAGTGAATCCAAAGCACCCAGTGGTGTTCCCAATCAAGGCGATGTGCCACACTCCGACACAGTTTGCCAAGGATACGATTGTCCGGCTCATACCACTTGTGTCCCCTTATCAGGCAGTGCAGTTCTGCCTCCTCTCTCCCCATTGCAGAAAATAACTACTCCATGGCAATACCTCTGCTTGGGGGGGCTCTGCGTTGCATTTTCAATGCACAGTCCAAATCTTGCTGACTCCCGCAGCGCTCCTGAACGAGAGGGCGTGTCCTATGCCGGTGTCAGCGATACCGGCCCAACATCACAACCAAATGCTCACTTTCAGATCAGAAGTAGGCAGGACACAGCTCCGGGGTACAAGTGGATTTATTGGAGCAAATTCAAGCGTGGCTGCTCTCCAAACGTCCGTGAAACGCTATGGCAGACGCGTTTCTAGCCGGAACGGCTTTCATCAGTGCCGGTATCACAGGCATGGTCGATTCACCTGGAGTTCTTAAAGCATTTCTGAGACCACTATATATATATATATAAACATCAAAGCAGCGGTGCACTCCACGGTGTCTGAACATTTATTTCATTTTGGCAGGCACGTTTCAGCTACACAGCCTTTCTCAATGCCATTCATGTTCACAATTCCATGGCCTCAATTTAAACACCTTGTCCTCCTTCCCATTGGACAGGTAGAATCTGGTGAGTGAAGTGGAGACAGACTCAAACCTCCTTTCCTTGCATGTTATCATGACCTCCATTGGCTCCCTGCCGAGAAGAGAGTGGCCTTCAAGCTGCTTACTCACGCCTACAAATCCCTACACAACACCGGACCCCAATACCTCAACAAAAGAGTCTCCTGCTACGCACCCAAGAGAAGCCTCCGCTCCGCCGACCTCGCCCTGGCAAAATCCCTCGCATCCGCAGAGCCAGGACGGGAGGAAGAGCCTACTCCTACATCGCGGCAAAGACCTTGAACGAACTCTTGCTCAGCATTAGACGAGCCCCTACTCTGAAAGCATTCAGGAAGAGCCTCAAGACCTGGCTCTCTGGATGAGAAGGAGCTGCACGATAAACGCCCCCCCCCCAAGCACCTTGAGACCCTCATGGGTGAGTAGCGCGCTTCACAAATCACTGATTGATTGATTGATCATGTCATGTTAAATGTATCTTTCTCTCAGTGAGGGTGGTTGCATGCTCGTAATTGCGTTTAAGTAAATGCTGTCACTTTAGTAGAAATGAGTATTGCAGCCATATTATTTAAAGTACATCCACTCACCAATTGTGGCCAATAAAATAATGTCAGTTCCTCGCCCTGCCGTGCTTCGACTCTCCCCAGGTTGGTGCCTTAGGTACTGGTTTAGCAACCAAAATCCTTGCATTTGGTGATGACGACTTCGTGTCGACAGGATCCAATTCACTCGGAGTCGGCGGCAGTTCAGGCAATACCATCATACTTTCCACCAAATTGCCACTCCATATTGCCGAACTACTTGCGGGCGGGTGCTAAATATATATATTTTTTTATTTTTTTTGCTGCAAAAAAACAAAGGTTACAGGGACGTTACAGTTAGGTACAGAATTTACTCACACAAAACCATAGAAATTCAGCCGTTATAGTTACCGGTCCTAACTATAACTTACACCCCAGCAATGCACTGCTTTTGATGTTATATATATCAAGAATACGGCAGTGGTCGAAACGTGTCTTTCTGCTGAATAAACATACCTCTCCATGACCAGCGGGCTCCTGAATCAGTTTATTTCTGTGATTCGTTACAGAGCAACAAAAGCCCATTAGATAAACTGAAATCAGATCTGGGCACAGACTCCAAATTCATTTGTGCATTTTATTTCTCGCACCATGTCCACCATAACTCATTTCGGCCGAACATAGCCTTGCTCACATGCGGGCTGCAAACTAAAACACCTCATTTTGTACTACCCACGTGATCAGTTGTTGATGATGGTTAATAACAACAGACTATACAATTCTGAATGTCACTGCTAACAGAAGGCAGACTAAGATTCTGCATGTTGGAATGATATTAACACTATTGTACCCATACACTAGTATCCCTTATGTGCATAAATACACAAATTCACAATGAAATCCAGAAATAGATATTTTAATATATACATAAATAAATATATGCATTATATAGACCACAAAAAATTTACTCAAATTACAAGGTCTTGCCTATAATTCATAAATAAACAAACACTCTAGTAGCAGCAAATAATTGAAGGTTGATGGACTGGCTTATGTAAAGGCATTTTCTATCCTAGATCATTTGTCACTTAAATCGCCATATAACCCTAAAATTGAGCCCTTAGTGGCACTGTCACTGTGGCTAAGGTGACTTCCTGTGGTTATAGCTACCACTATTTTTAGCTGCCTAATTTAAAAAAAATATTTATGAAGACTAAAACTCCCCAAAATGTTGATATAATTAAAAATGACATTGGTCTAAAAATTGTGTTGTGCAAAACACATGCATGTCCATTTGTTCTTTCTTGTATATTTTGTCTGTTTCTACCATACTTATCAGTGGTGGCTCCTCCGCTCTGTTGGAGGAGCATCACGCCAATGCTTTTAAGCAGTGCAAAGTAGAAACATAAACATATAATAACTTTGAGTTATTAGCATTTTATGCTTTGTGCTGCTTTGCGGGTGGGTGGGGTGGCTCTGCTCTCGGAGCGGGGCAGGGGAGGAGTGGTTTGCCCACTCTTAAGTGCATATGACTGTTTTGCCGGCCCTCTCCTGATTGGCTCTTGCAATAGCTCAACTGAGGATTTTTGCTGCGTAGCCACGAGCTAAGAATCTTTGTTTGGGTGGCGTGGACAAGCTGCCGACCAAAATGGCCACGTAGGCTTGCAACTCTGCCGGCATCCCCTGTAATCCTAACCACTCCTGAGCTCCTACATGACCATCCTCACGGTATAGCCCCAAAGAGTATTGCTGGCCACAGCAGGAAGCTAATTGCCAAGGTGGAAGAGACCCAAATGCCATAATTACGGCCACTGCGCCACCATCCTGCGGCGACCCCTCTGAGGCCCGGTGAGGTGTGACTGAGGCCTGCTGCCGAGACGCAGTCGAGTGGGCCTGCCCGAAATGGCACAGTGGAGAGGGTCCACTCTGTGAGGGGCCGGGACACTAGGTAGCTGGGCCTGGGCCCTGTCAGAACCCTGCTGAGGGACAGGCAGTTGGCACAGTGCCCTGCGGTAGCTGAGGGCTGCCAGGGTACAGTTGGTGAGGAGAAGGAGGTGTGGCCTGCAGAGGGCCCACTGCCGAGTGGGGAGAGCCATAAGATCTGCTGGCGGTGCTGAGGAAGGAGCTGAGTCTGGCCCGTATTCTCTCTGTAGGCCCCGCGGTGATAGGGACCACAGGTGTGCCTGGGGAGCAAGCCAGCCTGGCCGCAACGGGCCGGCTACCTCACTTTAGCACTGCTCTCCGCTGCAACCCACCTGCTGCGCTTTCCTCTATGGACCGTGGCTGGGACCCGGGCTGCAACGATGATCATAGATTGTGCTGGGCCTGTGGTACCGCAGACAGGTATAAATAACAAGAATGGGGAGTGAAGAGGTGCACCTCGTGGGTGCTAGAGGTGGATACATCCTCCTCAGGTAAACATATGAAACAAAAGAGAGATCCACCTCAAAAGAGGTTGTAATAAGGAGATGTGTTGCCAAACTTGGTAGGAAACACACAATGTTTGCTTTGATACCCCTCACACACCAAAAGGACCCTTGGTGTCATGCTTCATCATAGGGGTCTTCCCGCCCCAGCTGCGGGACGGGGCGTGCTGCGACCAGCGACTACGTGGGAGCACTGATATTTGTAGTGCTATGAGTGGTGTAGAGGTAGTGAGAGGAAGGGTCGGGGGTGAATGCGAAAAGTGAGTTAAAAAGAACCTGGCCTCATGGACTTAAGGAATTTAATAGGTCATAGAGGCTGGTGCTATTAAAAGGGTGGTTCGGAGATGTCCTGCGTGTAATGTGCGGATACTCCTGGGTGTGTCAACATGTTTCGAAGTAACAAGGCTTCTTCATCAGGACTGAAAAATGATCCCTTCAGTACTCACTATGTTACTATCAATAAATGTGTGATATATACAAAAATGTTAAAAAGGGGGATGCATAATATACAGTACCCAATCAAATAATGGTAAAGAGTGAGCCCACTCAGTATTTCTGAAATGTAGGCCTGAAAAAGAGAGAGCACAGTTAATTTATGCAAGTGCGCCTCCCAATGCGCAAACACGATTAGCCTGAGAAAAAACAAAACATTAAGTGTGTCTGTGGTGTCCATTAGCCTTAGTTTGTAATTTAACCAAGTGCCGTGACCTGTTAGGATAAAGGGGACAAATAACAAGACATACATACAAAAAACAGAAAACACACTCTCTATATTCAGGATTCAAAGTCATTGTGATTAATGATTTAAAGTACGTTCATATAATGGAGATACATACTAGAGAAAGCAGGAGTTAATGCTCCATGAGCCTTTATAACGGTTGGGAAGGGTGTTGCCACGTCTGCTATTTGAAAAACGAGATGGAAAAATGAGAAGAAACTGTTTATTCACAGAGGATTTAGTATAATGAACACCAGGTTGGCGTTTACTTTTGAACGACTCCAGCGTTACTGGTACCCTACACGGCTATGCCGTACTCACGTTCTGGTCAACAGCTCCTCGCTTCTGATAACGCCATCCCGCGGCTCCATTGTGTGAGTGAGACCGCAGGGGAGGCTCTTTTTAAATGGCAGACAATTAGTTTACAAAAGGGTGCACCTGTGCGAGATCCCGCAAACTAGAGTGCTACAGAGTTCAAAAGCGGAAGTGACTAACGCTAGTACGCTAACCCATTTCATCAAGATACAACCGGAAGTGGTTGAAAAAATTATTTGCCGAACATCGTATGTATTCTAAATGAAACGAATAGTCTTCGAGTTCATTCAAAAAGAAGGAATGGCGCAGACAAACCTAGAGACATGAGTAATAAATATAAACAGCGCTATAACAGACAGGCATAATCCCAATATGGGAGCGCTGACCCTGTATACTGCTGTAGGGATTTCAACCGCTTAGGGGAGCATGGAAAATAAGACTTAACGTCAGATTACTCTAAAAACGGGTTGAGGGCAATGTAATGATTAAATGCCCAGATGGTCGAAAAGTGAATGAACAGCACTAGATGGATGAAAAACTGAACCCGATATCAGACCACTGCCTGAATTAACCCATGCGCAAAGATTAGGTGTTCCTCAACCCGAAAAAACAACCCCAGGATTTGACACCAGATTGCACTGAGTTCAGTTTGGGAGCAGTTTCAGAATTAAATGTACGCAGAGAGAAAACAGAGATACACATGAGTGAAGTTGATTATCTAGAGATGTTAGAAGGGATGCGATTATCTTGTGGACATTGATTACTGCAAAGCCAGGCACGGAATGACTGCATGATATACTGATTGATCCATATCAGTATACTAGGAGGGATGTACACTCTAGGTCAGTTGAGCCCAGGGAATATCATCGTTCAGACCTGTCAGATGAGTGCCCAAACGAAACACCCAACGTTGTTCCTTTTCCAGCAGGTTGCTCTCGTTGTGGAGTTGTTCAATCACAGTCCATTTCAAATCATCCACGTTGTGTGGCATAATGAGATAGTGATTTGCCATCTTCGTGGTGCTTTTTTTGCAGCGCACATTGCTCTTGTGCTCACCGACATACATAACAGCTTCGACGCACAGACCACGCACCCTACCGCCGAACCAACGCCCGCCACCACCACCCTCTGCAACTGGACCCCGATCAGCACCGAAGACACCACCCGCATGATGAACTCCATCCACTCCGGTTCACCAACCGACCCCTGCCCACACCACGTCTTCAACAAAGCCGACGCCACCATCGCACCCCATCTCCGGGACATCATCAACTCCTCCTTCCACACCGCCACCTTCCCGGAGAGCTGGAAGCACGCCGAGCTTACCGCCCTCCTGAAGAAACCAACGGCGGACCCCACCGACCTCAAGAACTACCGTCCCATCTCGCTCCTTCCGTTTCCGGCCAAAGTCATCGAGAAGACCGTCAACAGACAGCTTGCCGCCTTCCTCGAGACGAATGGATCCCTCGACCCCTCGCAGTCCGGGTTTCGGGCCAACCACAGCACCGAGACCGCCCTTATCGCAGCCACCGACGACATCAGAACCCTAACCGACAACGGGGAAACAGCAGCCCTCATCCTCTTGGACCTCTCCGCGGCGTTCGACACCGTCTGCCACCGCACCCTAGTGAAGCGCCTCAGCAACATCGGAATCCGAGAGAAAGCACTGGAATGGATCATCTCGTTCCTCGCCGGAAGAACCCAGAGAGTCCGCCTCCCCCGTTCAGATCCGAGGCCACCGAAGTCATCTGCGGCGTTCCACAAGGATCTTCACTCAGTCCAACCCTCTTCAACGTCTACATGAGCCCCCTCGCAGCCATCGCACGCCAACACAACCTCAACATCATCTCCTACGCCGACGACACCCAGCTGATCCTCTCCCTCACCAACGACCCCACCACCGCCAGAGCCAACCTACACGACGGGATGAGAGACGTCGCCGACTGGATGAGGAACAGCCACCTTAAACTGAACTCAGACAAGACGGAAGTCCTCATCCTGGGCTCATCACCCTCCGCCTGGGACGACTCTTGGTGGCCCCCGGCCCTGGGCACCGCGCCCAAGCCAACGGACCACGCACGCAACCTGGGCTTCATCCTGGACTCCTCCCTGTCGATGACCAGACAAGTCAACGCCGTCTCATCTTCGTGCTTCAACACCCTGCGCATGCTCCGCAAGATCTTCAGATGGATCCCCACTGAAACCAGGAAGACCGTCACCCAGGCACTCGTCACCAGCCGACTGGACTATGGGAACACCCTCTACGCCGGAACCACAGCCAAACTTCAAAAAGACTCCAGCGCATCCAGAACGCCTCCGCACGACTCATCCTGGACATCCCCCGACACAGCCACATCACCGGACACCTGAAAGACCTGCACTGGCTCCCCGTCAGCAAGAGAATCACGTTCAGACTCCTCACCCACGCACACAAGGCCCTCCACGACCTGGGCCCCAAGTACCTCAACGACCGCATGACCTTCTACACGCCCACCCGCCAGCTACGATCAACCAGCCACGCCCTCGCCACCGTACCACGCATCCGCAGAGCCACCGCCGGAGGAAGATCCTTCTCCTACCTGGCAGCCAAGACCTGGAACTCCCTCCCCACTCACCTTCGGCGAACCCAGGACCATCTCTCCTTCAGGAAGCAGCTCAAGACCTGGCTGTTCGAGCAGTAACTTACCCCCTCCCCCAGCGCCTTGAGACCCTCCCGGGTGAGTAGCGCGCTCTATAAATGCCGTGATTGATTGATTGATTGAGTGCTCGCCGATGCGGATCTTAATTGGCCTTGAAGTCATGCCAATGTATTCTTTTCTGCACGGACACATAGCACTACAAATATCAGTGCTCCCGCGTAGTCGCTGGTCGCAGCACGCCCCGTCCCGCAGCTGGGGCGGGAAGACCCCTATGATGAAGCATGACACCAAGGGTCCTTTTGGTGTGTGAGGGGTATCAAAGCAAACATTGTGTGTTTCCTACCAAGTTTGGCAACACATCTCCTTATTACAACCTCTTTTGAGGTGGATCTCTCTTTTGTTTCATATGTGTACCGCAGACAGGCACAGCCTTGATAGAGTGTATCGGCACGACTGCGCGGTCCGGCTTTGAAGCGACCCCTAGCCCTGAGATATCTCCTTTGATTACTGCACCTGTGCCATCCGTCACAACCACAGAAACGCTGGTGAGTACCCTAATGGACACCCCCCCCAGCCCTCCAGACACACATACCCTGGACTACTGACCCACATACCCTCTGGCCGCCTGGGATCATTACTCCGCCTTTTTACCACATGCTCAATGGTGTAGCCCGATGATGAGGCGTAGACTGCAGACAAATAACTCTTAGTGGCGGACGGGCGGACGGTTCACCGCCCAGGATCTTGATGAACCTACCCCCCCGAAAAAGGTGATAGCGGGGAATCTGACTTGCTGGGACGCAGGGGGACCCTACATTGGTCACACTGGAAAAAGACTAGGCTATTGGCGACACTTCCAACTTCATCCCTGCATATCTGAGCTGCATAAACTGCCGTACAAAATACCGCCCCCTCCCACGCTGCCCCCCACCGGGCTCTGACTATGGTGCACGGAGACCCCAAACAACGCCGCTTGACCTTCGATATAACTAAAGCCTTGAGTGCCACACCGATGCCCACAATGGGGGAAGGAGGCTGGGGAGCCTGAGGCCTCTAATGGTGCAGCCGACTGGAACTGATTCCATTATGGCTGAATTGCAGTCAGGATTCCGAGCAATGGAGGGCTGCTTGGACGTCCTAGACAGAAGACTGGATGCAATGGGCGAGTGCATAGACCGCCATGAGCACAGAATGGACGCTGCTGAGGGCAGGATTTCAGATTTGGAGGACGGGGTGACACAAGCTATGAGGAAGTTGAAACGTCTATAAAAGGTCTTGAAAACAATTGCTCTAAAAAACGAAGATTTGGAAGCAAGGGGCAGATGGAAAAATATCCAAATTCTTGGACTGCCCAGGACTACAAACACTGGCTGGCTGGACCAGTTCATGGAGAACCCACTGGCAGACCTCTTCGGAAGAGAATCTTTCACATCTACATTGGTGGTGGCGAGGGCTCACCACTCTTTAGGACCGAGGCCTAACCCCGGATGCCCGCCGAGACTGCTCATTGCCCGCCTATTGAACTTCAGGGATGCAGCCCTGTGTCTGGTGCGAGAAAAGGGACCGCTCAACTGGCAGGGCTCCCCTCTGACGCACTTCCCTGAGTTCATGGCAATGGTCCAGGAGGCCCGACGGAAATACACAGGAGTTAAGGCTAGGCTCCGGAACCTGGGCTTTCGCTACGGAATAATTGACCTGGCCCGGCTCCGGGTGGACATGAATGGCAAACCACGCATCTTTGACAACCCCACAGAGGTGCAGGAATTCTGCTGGTGGTATTCTGTGGAACGTCCCCCACCAGAGTGTGGATCACCTGGGAGCATGCCCCCGGCTGCTCACTCTGATGCTGGTGTAGACCTTGTCTCGACAATATAACGGACTGCAATGCAGGGGGAATGACTCCGGTCTGATGCCTGGGTACTCAGGGTACTGTGCCAGAATCATTAATATACTACGGAACGCATTGCTGACTCAGAATGTGGCAAAACATGATGCTTCTCCTTAGAACACAACTCCATCACACTGAGGGGACCCGGTGCAACGCTGTCACCCCTGGGTGTTGTACACACAGAACTAGACTGGGCATGTTTGCTTTGTTATGAATGAAAATGTTTCTATTGCTTCTATTTGGGGGGTTGTCCTTGGAATACAGAATCTGGGGATGGGAGGGGGAATGGGTAGTGGTCCTACGTTGGGACTTTTTGCAATTGCATTAATGTTGCTGGAGCAGAGTCTTAAGCCACAACTACATTTGTCAACCCACGTATTACCCCATGTCGAGGAGCGATAACACAAACCCATTTGCAGACATCACACTGGCAATCTGGAATATTCGGGGTCTTAATAACTGCCGCAAAGGCAAACAGTTGTTGCTCCCCCTCGCAGAACTCCACGGATTCTCGTGGAGTTTTTCGGTAACTCCATGGAATCCCAAAGAGTAAAACTCCATGAGCTCTGCCCAGGCCTAGGTAAAACCAGCTAACCCGTAGCTCCAGCTTCAGCACCAGGGACAGCCAGGATACCTCTGCATCCAGGCCCTATGAGCCAGGTAAGATTCAACTGACTGTCCGAGCTTGAATGTGATCTGTAAGTGACCAATTGTCACTAGTGTTGTTCCCCTATTGACCATAACATTAACGTTTTGCGAGACTGAAATGCATTAATATATTTTAGATTTAAAAATGCATAACTCCAGTGAAACACCTGATTCTCCTCATTTTGGTATCTAAATTTATATAAACGTCTGCTTCATTTTTATAAATTGGTTTCTGATTTCTTTTGAGTCATTTCAATTGCTTATCATCCATGTTGATACTCTGAAAAGCTTAACACATATTCCTCTAGTAAAGCCTGACTGCTCTGTGCCACACTACGAGGACTGAGCAAGGGAATTATTAGTGTGAATCCAAAGGACCTATTAGGGGTACTGTGAGAGTACTGCATAGTGTAGCCTAACCAGCCTCAATACATAATACTCCACTGTCCTACATGGGTGTTACAGCGGAGGGATCCTGAACTTGTGTTTCACAGTACCACCTTGGTTATAAGTGACTTTATCAAGAAATCCACTATTGACATTAGACCCAAATAATTTTTTCAGCTTTTTTCTAAGAAAGATTTTTTTATTGGAAATGTTAGGGCTCTGTATAGACCCCCATTCCAAATTAATAAAAAAAGTTAGAAGGTTAGGTAAAAGTTGTAAAAGTTTTTTTTTAAAGTTCTAAAAAGATCCCAACTTTCAAATAAAAGGTTAGTGCACAATGGAGGCTGACAAGAACCTGAACCTGCCCTTCCTTCCAGCTCTGAGGATGAGTGATCTGAGAGCTTTGAGCAAAATTAGGATCATTGGCTTTAGAATTACAGACAAAAAGGAGGACCTTGAGAAAGCCAATAGCTCCCATGAGGCAGAAAAGCTAGAGATGGAAGGCCTTTCCTCAGAAGAAGACCCTTACCAGGGTGAGGATGATGCCTTGGCTCACGTAGAAGATGATGGGGAAGAAGGTAAAAACAAAATCCCTCCAGCCTTCCTAAGGCCCCTTTCACCAGCAGGAAGTGACAAAAGTCACTCTAGCAACCTCAGTCAAGCTAGTTCTCAGTAAAGAGCAGAGACAGACGTATGACCCTCAATGAGGATGTACAGTGTGAAGTTTAGGGATACCCATAACAGTCACAATCAGACATGGGTGGACTCTGTGGACTTCTCAGTCAAAGCACTAGAAGGCCAGATAATAGGCAATGAGCTAGACACTTATAATGAACTTTATTGTTTAATTATGAAAGAGCACATTTTAACTAATTCTACCACAGAGAAATTGCCTCAGCATTTGGTAGATTTGAAGTTGTCTTTTTCTGGAGAGCTGGGAAAGGTAGCTGACAAATGGGTCAGAATCAGAGTGTCCAAGAAGGCCCATGGTGGGAGTGACCAGAAAAAGGGTGCTCAGCCTTCCCAGCAGGGGAATGATGTGAGCAACTACAAAGATAAAATGAAGGAGTTCTCTAAAGGCCACAGATCTTTTCACGAGGGTGGGCCCTAAGACTCTTCCCAGTCCAAAGGTAGGGAAAATCAAGGTAAGAACTGGGACACTACAAAGACCTCTGTGTTATGCCATGGCTGTCATCAGCCAGGGCATAAAAGCAAAGATTAAGCATGCTGCAAAACGTCCCCCAAAGGTGGACAGTCCAAGAGATTGGCTAGCATAGGAGTGGGGGTGGAAGTATACTCTAGAGAGGTCAGAGGTTATATAGAGGCTACTTTAGTTTTCCTGGGTGGGGTGGATATTGAAGCCCTGGCAGTCTTAACTACAAGCATGGAAAAATACAGACAGAGGCCAAAGATCAATGGGACTGAAGTAGAGGCTCTGAAGGATGCAGGTCCCAGTGTCACTATCATGGCAGTTAGACTCGTTTTCCCAGACCAAATGATACGTGGTATTAGTCACCAGATAACCAATGCTGACATTGAGACTAAGCTGTACTCAATGGCCTTGCTAAGTCTCGAATGGGGAGGGGTTACTGGCCCAAAGAAGGTGGTTGTGTTCCCTGCCATTCCAGTGAAGTGGCTGTTGGGAAATGTTCTGGAAAGTTCTGTTTGGGCAGAAATGGAAAGGAAGGCTCACTCAGAAATGCTGGGTCTCACTAAGTGGTTGTGTACGGCAACAAGAGCACAGACAGCACAACAGGGAAGTTATGGGAGCCTGGACCCTTGGATTAATGGCCTAAACTTTCCAAAGCACAAGAAAGGGCCAGAGGTCTGACCAGTCAACTTTTAAGAGGTCATAGGAACAGAGGGAGAGTTCTCCCGAGGGAGATACCCTGGTAAATGAGGAGGGAACTGCACCTGAGAGAGCCTGGCCTGATCTGGCAGAGCTCCTGGGTGCAGGGGGAACCTCGAGAGAGGACCTAGGTGAATGGCAAAGGACTTGCACTACTCTTGAAGGCTTTAGGCAGCAGGCTGAAAGGCAAGAATAGAGAGATCTCAGTGGCTCCCACAGGGTCTATTTGGAAGATGGGCTCCTGCCCTAAACCAGGCCCAGGAGAGTGGTAGTCCCTCATTTGTACAGAGAGTTTATCCTAACTTTAACCCATGACATCCCCTTAGCTGGACATCAAGGACAAACCAAAACCTGTGACAGGTCGGTTGCCCATTTTTTTGTCTTAAATTTAACTTAAGACCAAAACTTAAGTCTAACTGAGACAAAATCCTAACTTTACTACTCCTAGATGCCCTTTGTGAATATCGAAAGTCGTAAAGTCAGGATTTTGTCTCAGATTACTTTTGTGAATCGGGCCCTGGGTGTTGAAGCATGGGGGAGAAAAACAAAAATAAGTCCTCATTGGATAAATATGTAGAAAACCCAGATATACAGCCTAACCTAGGTCCGCCCCTGATATCAAGTTCAATTCATGGTGGAATCAGGGGAAGGTAAACACCTCTGGGTTTTAACTTGGAATGTCAATAGTCTCAGGGTCATTCCGAGAAGGACGAAAATTTTAGTCTATCTTAGGCTCTCGAATAGCGATGTGATTTTCATACGAGTATCCCACCTATTAGAAGAGGAATGGGATAATATTTTAAAAGGTCAGAAATTGAGTAATTATTGTGTATGCACTTCCCAGGCATGCTGTGTAAAGGTGGTGGCGCTTCTTTTTAAGAAATCCATTAAAGCTATCTTGGGGGAATGTGAGGTCGACAAGGTAGGAAAATGGGCAACTACAATGGCAAAAGTATACGGTACTTGGATAGCTCTGGTAGGATAATATGGACCAAACTCAGATGACCCCACCCCACTTCGCGGTCTATATTACCAACTTTTAGATCTTATCCTCCCCATTATAATGGGGGGAGATTTTAACATAATAATAGACCCGGTTTTGGATAAATCCTCTATGAGAGGAATCGCAAACCTACCTAACATGAGAGGTCTGTTGAATAAGTTGAAGGAAGACATAGGTTTTGTGAATATTTGTAGGCTGAAGGGAAGTAAAGGGGGGGTCAGGGGGAAGTTTCACTTTCCACAACATGAAATATGGGCATCGGTCCAGAATAAATTTTTCCCTAGTAGATATTATCACCAGTAAAAAAAACACCAAAGTTATTCACATACCAGAGCACCTATCCGATCACTCTGCGGTAAGCTTATTGATCATGTTAGAGAGTAGGCCCGGTTCTCAGAGATGGACTGTTAATCAAACATTACTTTCAGCCCCTCAGGTAATAGAGAGGCTGAAAGTAGCCACAAAGGAATTCTTTTTTTTTAATAAAACATCCGTCTCACTACACACTGTCTGGGACATATATAAGGCCATTTTAGG
Source organism: Calotriton arnoldi (assembly GCA_963921515.1). Classification (NCBI taxonomy): domain Eukaryota; kingdom Metazoa; phylum Chordata; class Amphibia; order Caudata; family Salamandridae; genus Calotriton; species Calotriton arnoldi. Next base: position 10,758 of record CAWUFW010020462.1, on the reverse strand, counting down.
AGGCATCCTAATTGGCCTAAAGGCAGCCCAAAATAAGAGAGTAAGGAAGGACATTACTCTAGTAGAAGCCTCAATACAGACCCTACTAAGAGAGGTTGAGAACACCCCTGATGCTCAAACCTTGATAAACGTTGAAGAACAGTTACAGAAGGCAAGGCTAAAGTTGGTGGACTATCTAGAGGCAAGAGTAAGGAGGAAATGGAAGGCTACTTAACTTTCTCACTATGAAAATGGGGAGTGCTGTGGAAAGCTACTGGCCTGGAAATTCAAAATAGAGCATATGTGGAATATGATTAAGACCATTAGAAGTGAGGAAACGGGTGAACTAGTTTCGGAGGATGTAGAGATAGAATACGCCTTTACATAGTTCTTCCAAAACCTTTATACAGAAGATCTGGAGGTAGGGGATGATCAAATTGAGGAATATCTTCAAAAGCTAGATATTCAGCTCATACAAGTGGCTTCTAAAAATGAACTGAACTGTGCCATTAGATCCAAAGAAGTCTTTAAGATAATCAGTAATTTAAAAAGAGGAAAAGCGGCCACCCCAGACACTCTCCCAAATGAAATTTATATGATTTTAAAGGAAGAATTGACCCCCATCCTAACAAAAATGTTTAATTTAGGTTTTGTGAATAGACAGGACTTTCCGCGTTCCTAGGATGAGGCTACCATAAGTATAATCTTGAAACAAAATAAGGATCCCAGGGCCTGCGAATCCTTTAGACCGATCTCTCTTTACACAGATTTTAACAAAGAGGTTAGAAAAGGTGGTCCATGTCCTAGTCCATAAAGATCAGAAGGGTTTTATCAAGGGGAGGCAATTACATGAATTGACTCATGATTTATTAGGTGCAATAGATCTGGCTAGTAAGGAGTGTATACCCCTGACAGTGTTGACCTTCGATGCAGCTAAAGCCTTTGATCGGGTCAGTTGGCCCTTCCTCTATAAAGTGATTAAGCAGTTTGACTTAGGTGAGGCATTTTTAGGGGCAGTTAGAACTCTTTATAAAAAACCCACGCCCAGGATTTTAGTTAATGGTAATTTAACTAATCAGATAAAAATCAGAAGAGGGACCAGGCAGGAGTGCACACAATCTCCACTCCTTTTGAATCTTTATATAGAGCCATTGACAAACAAAATAAGAGCAAGTGGGAAGATAGTTCCCTTTGTTTGCAACGGGTGGGAGAATAAAATATGTTTGTATGCCGATGACTTGATGGTTTACACAGGAGATTTAGCAAAGTCCCTACCAGTAATATTGACTACTCTGGAAGACTTTGGGAAGGTCTCTGGTTACTGCATTTATCAACAAAAAAACTAGATTATGGAATGGAATACCAAATACGCTAGTGACTTGACAAAACAGAAAATAAGGTATTTAGGAATCCAAGTAGCGCATGACTTAGAGAAATTAGATCAGCTTAATTTTAATAAGGTAGCCTCCGGTGTTAAAAATTGCTTAGTGTATGGGGAGATCTCCCTCTCATTTGTAGGAAGATCTAATCTGCTAAAAATGTCCATCCTCCCTAAATTTACCTTCATTTTTAACGCAAGCCCCCTAGAATTTAAACCAGTATCAATCGTTTTCAATATTACCGTGCCTTTCACTTAAAGAACATAAGGTAGCTACTTAAGGATAGCTCCACCTTCTCCCCATTATTTAGAGCCTTGACAGCTGATTTTTTCGATGAGTGTGGACTTTTTTCTTTTTAAATTTGGCCATCTAAAGTATTTTAAGAAAGTGAGACTTAAAATCCATGCTGCTGCCTTTAAGCTGTGGCACCAAATTAGATGACCATTAGGAATTCCCTATTATAGCAGCTCTGCCTCGATATGGAGTTCTCCCAGTACACCGCCCTGTCTCCTGGACAAACTTGGCACCCCCTTGATTGACCGGAGTATACATAAACGGGGTCAACTTATAGAGAACTTTCAACTGGTACCCTGGGAGCGCCTAGCAGAAATTACTGAGGGCAGTCTATTGAAATTGAAATTTTATCAACTACTAAGCTGGGCAAAGGGGTTAGATAAAGTTGGTAAAGGTAACCAATACTGGAAGGACAGGATACAGAAGCGCCCACTTTTGCAAAAATAAATTTCAAAGTGGTACTGGATGCTGGTCCAAGCTGGAGAGGATGAGTTTACCCTGCCCAATGAGATCTGGAAGAGGGACCTGCCAAATCAAGACATCAAATCCTTGTGGCAAGTATCTATGTCTTTTTTGTGGCTATCTGTAAAATCTTCACCTCTCAAGAACAACCATCTGTTTACAGTCCACAAGGCTTACTGGATGCCAAGGAAATTGCTGAAGCTGGGTACTCGGGAGGCAAGAAAGTGCCCTAAGTGTGGTGAAGAAAAAGCTGATAATGTCCACATTTTTCGGCGGTGCCCCCTGATTGAGAACTCGCAGAGATTACAGGTCACAAGATTAAGGTAAGCTTGTCATTGGTTATTTTTGGGGTGGTCAGGGGGGAGGAAGATCCACTGAAACTTGTTAAGACACAAAAATTGCTACTTTTTGTACTGATTTTGCTTGCACGAAGAGAGATATGTTGAAAGTGGATTCTTCCCTCCCCACCTTGGTCTGGGAATGGTTGGGTACATAATAAAGATTTTGTAATTTAGACCGAAGTAGCCCCCCTTCTAAAAGAATACAATTCTGGGAGATTTGGTAAGAATGGTGTAGATCTCACCCCTCTTGCAGGTACCCTTAACCACCATCCAGTCTGTAAATTCTAACTGTCCTATGATTAATCCTCTACGCAACAACGGTCAAAGGGGAACCGGATTGGCACTCATGGCAGGAGCCCTCATTATTCGACCACATTTGCGTTTAAGGCTTAGGCACCAGACCTGGTCAATTGTGTGCCCCGTGATTCCTGTGAAACCCCCTGAGGGGAAACCGGTGCCTCTGACAGTGTCTTAGAGTTTTCTGGCCTTGCACGATGAACAATGAGGACAAAAAAAATACATTGCGAAGAGTGCAAAAAGTTCAAGCCAGCATGTGCATAGATATTAAAAGCTGTCAGTGGAAGGTTATTTAGGCATGGTTAAGTGAACAGACACAGACAGAAGAGTGTACAAGGGACTGTAAAAAGAACTGGTTGAGAGAAAAAAAACAAAGGCTGAATTAAAGCTCTGGTTGGAATTGTTATAACACCTCAACATATGTTCAAACAAACCTCTAAAAGTCACTAAAAGAAATGGAGCACCCCAAATGCAAAGCCCATGACCTCACAGTATTTATATTAATAATTAAGAATGTCTAAAAAGCAAAATGTAAATAAAATACATCATAAAATCAAATCAATTAATGCGACTACATTCACAGTTGTCTCTGAAAAGGTGTTTGGGCTGGAGTGCGGACATAAAGATAGTACTCGAAAATGCCCTTTGTGAGTTGCCTAAGTCATAAACTTAGACGTTTTCTAAGTTTAGACCAAACGTCTAAGTTTACCTTTGTGAAGCGGGCCCATGTTTTTTACGAAGTACTTGGGGGGCATTCAAACCTTCATTGTCCAATTCATTAACATTTGATGTTATTGCTCACTTGCAGTTTAGGTACCCTGCGACTTTATTGATCCTGTGGCTCATCCGTTCTCAGGTGTCCCCTCCATTTGATTATCCTGGAGAGAAGCACATATTTCAAACAGGTTTGAAACAACGTTGTTGACACCCTACCACGCAAACTGATGTTGGCATGAACAACTTACTTTTATGTAGTCCAACTATATGCATGCTCTGGAACACGCATCTGAAAAGTTTTTTTGTATATAAACACAATACATTCACTTCTGTGTGTTTCTTTATATTGGGATACTGCACACAATTGTTATCATGTCTGTTCACTGTATATTTATATAGTGATATGTTATGCTTGTAACCTTGTCAATAACATTTGCATTTTTAGCATAATTCGTGAACTATAATAAATCACTTTTGGGGCAATAGTGTGGCTTTCTTGTCTACACTAGTTGATTGTCAAACAATCTGTTTGGCCTACTGATACATTTGCCTAATGAAATTCAGGTGAACCCTTGTTCTGGTTACATGTTAGAAGCTCAGGTTCCGCTGCTATAGGGGCAGCACTTGACACATCTACTCATACTATTAACATGCCATCTGAAGATGAATATCTGCTTGTGCTAAGTGGTGATGAAACACATGAACAATAAATAATCAAAGAGGCACTTTCTTTTTTTATTTTTTTATTATTTTATTATTTTTATTAGTTACCCACAGAAATCCGCATAACAAATGATACCGAGATGTATGCCAATCATATATAAAAATTCATATAAGATATAAATACATGTCATTGGTAAAATTGTGATAAGAACACCATCATAAAACATTTCATCATCATAAGTTAATACTAGCATAATTACAGACAGTTGGCTAACTGATTAGTGAGAAAGTCGGTGTTGTTCTTCCAATTCATAATAGGCCACCAGATTTTTTTCCCCAGCTTCCTGACCTGCCTGCCCCTACATGCAAATAAAGCTGCCTCTTGGTTGTATATCCCCAACAACCGTGTTAGCCATATCCGATACGTGGGGGGCTCCGAGCAATTATTATCCTGACTACAGCTTCACAGACAAATACAAAATACGTCTGGGCAGTGCCCAGGCCGCTGCTACTATCATAGCCCAAAACCATCAACGTGGGGCTCAAATTGATCCTGCGCCCAAGCAGCCCTTCCCAGAAAAGCACCAGCCCATTCTTTAGAAGAAATAGTCTGGCGCAGTCATAGAACACATGCACTAATGTGGCCGGACCTTCACCGCACCTTGGGCATTTGTCATCTGATCTTTTGCCCCAATCAAACAGCTTGGCGGGGGTAAAATACAGAATAAAAAGCATTTTATAGTACTGCACCTTCAAGCTTGTTGATGAGAGAATTTTTGCAGTTAGAGCCATTGCCATATCTAGATTGGCATCGAGGTTACCTAACTTCCTTGCCCAATTTGCCTCCGTTTTTTCAAGATCATCCGGCAAGCTGTCGAGCAATGCGCTATAAATGTTTTTTATTCTGCAGTCAACCCGGACAATCGCCTCTACTAAGGTTATTTGGTCTAGAGATATATCCGGCCTAAAGGTGGTAAAAAATTCCTTGATTTGCACAAATTTGAAATAGTGATAATCGGGGATTCCAAACCCTTGCTGCAGATGGGTAAAAGGGCAGATCTCATCTAATAGGTAGAGGTCTCCTATTGTTGTCAAAACATGCTGTTCCCACCATCTTCCCATAGCATCATAGAAAAGGGGTGGAAGAAAGGAGGATCGCCACAGAGGTTTATATCGGTAGACCTTCGGGATCATCATAGCTTTACAAACTTTGCTCCATATTTTCCAGGTGTTGTGCACCACCCTGAAATTGACTTTCTTGTAATAGCTCTGCTCTAACTGCCGCAGCAGCAGTCCAACAGCCTTTTTCCCAAGAGCCATTTCATATATTGACGGGAGGGCCCAGTGACTTTCCTGATCTGTCTGTTTGTCATTGCCTATAGTGAATAAAATATGCATTTGCTGCAGAACTGCCGCCCAATAGTAAAATGTGATGTTTGGTATGGACAGCCCATCCCGACCCTGTGGAAGAGACAGATATTTTAAAGACCGCCGCATCTTCCCGTATAGCCAAATAAAATTCACGAAAATGGATTCCAATGTTCATAAAATTGATACATCTATCGCCACTGGGATTGACCGAAAGAGATAAAACCTTGGGAAGCATTGTCATCTTTAGGACATTACTCCTACCAATAATAGACAGATGTAGCCCGTTTATGCGTTTCAGGTCTGTGGGTATTGTGTTTACCAGAGGATCAAAGTTAATCTTGCCTATGGTATCTACCTTTGGGCTAATGCGGATTCCCAGATACACAGCTGTGTCTACACGCCGAGGATCTTTAAAGGCCAGGTTTTCAGTGCAGATGACTTGTGTTTTTCCTTCATTTAGGGAATATCCAGAAGCTTGCCCAAACATTTCGGCAATGGCTACAACTTCCCGGATTGCTCCTGCGAGGTTGGTGGTGACAATGGCAATATCGTCAGCATATGGTAACATCTTGGTCTCAAACCCTTCGCTAATAATCGGTTTTATCCCCTGGTTGTTTAAGATCTTCTCTGTCAGAGGGTTTATATAAAGCGCAAACAGGATGGGAAAGCAGGGACACCCCTGCCTAGTCCCCCTTGACACACCTATATTTTCCGATTCCTCCCCCATTAGCTGCAGCCTTGCACACGGATTGAAATACATGACTTTCATGGCGGTGCTTATTCGGGTACCAAAGCCCTTCAGCTCGAGCATCCCCCATAAGAATCTCCAAGCCACCCTGTCGAAAGCCTTCTCTGCATCAAGGAGGATCATAGCCATCTGCCCCCGTCTCTGCAGTGATGTCAAACAAGGTTATAGTCCGCCTTATGTGGTCAGTTGTCCCCCTGCCAAGAATAAAGCCGTGCTGCCAGGGTGAAACCAGATGACCTATGACCCTCCCCAGCTGACCGGCCAAGATTTTGGAGTAGATCTTTGTATCGGAATTAATCAAAGAAATCGGCCTATATGAGGCCGGATTATCCAGGGGTTTGCCCTTCTTCAGGAATATAATAATATCTGTGCCTTGCCAGGACTCTGGTGGGAGCCCGTTGTGTTGTACCCCCAGAAACAGGTCCAATAGCATGGGGGCTAGCAGGACTTGAAGCACCTTGTCTACTTCTAAAGGTATTTTATAGGGACCTGCTACTTTCCCTGAGGGTAGATTGTGTAGAGCTGCTAGGACCTCTTCAAGTGTGATATCTGCTTCTAACTCATTCCTACTGGATTGGTCAAGGGTAGCCCCTAGTTCCATCTCTGTCACTGCTAGAGAAATATCCAAGGATGCTCCGCTGTCTTCCCTATATAAAAGCTGATAGTATTCTTGAAACACACGGAGTATGTCTCTTGTCTCTATAGGTTCGTTCGTCCCTCTTTATTGAAGATATAGAGCTTCTGGCTATTTTCTGCCGCATACGAAGTGCCAGCCTTCTCCCAACTGTTTTTCCATACTCGTATGAATCATTTTTGTGCAACTGATATTCTTCGGCCGATCTGTGGGTAAGCCAGCTATTAATTTTGGCTTTTAAAGCAATAATCTCAAGCTGAGTTTGTACCACCCCTTGCCCCTGAGTGATCCGTGGCACTTGCTCTTCCTCAGCCTCAGCGAATTCCCATAGTAACCGCTCATTCTCTGCCAAGCGATGCCTCTTTGTGTGGGCAACAAAGATAATAGTTTCCCCCCTCAGGCCAGCCTTGAAGGCGTCCCAGACTGTACCCCTTGAGGTGCTGTATCTATTAGTGTCAAGAAACTCCTGCGACCAATTCTTAATATGCTCAACATAAGCTGCATTCACCAAGAGATTCCTATCAAATGTCCACTTATGATGGCGTTTGCTAGCCGCCTGAACCTCCACCTCCAGAATCAGTGGGTTATGGTCTGAGACCACCTTCAGAAGCTTCCTGATGTCAGCCTTGCTAACAAGATCTGATGTTATTAAAAAGTAATCAAGTTTAACATGTTTTTTATGAGGGCAGGAATAATAGGTATAGCCTGGATTACTTGGGTGCTTAATATTCCATATATCCGTCAGACCATGGCTGTCCATGAGGGAGTGCAGCACCCTGTATACTCTATGCTTTTTCCCCTGATATTGCCGGGTTTGCTGGGTCTCAACTGTTTGATGTATATTGAGATCCCCGCAGATGACCAACGAGTGTGGCCAGGTTGCAAGCTCCACCTCGAGATCCTCAAGTATCTTTGGGTCATCCTGGTTCGACCCATATATTGTGCACACTGTAATTCTTGCCTCAAGCTCGACCAATGCCCACCTTCCCTGCGCATCTGATAACTTACGTTTGACCGGCCCTATGGGGGGTTTTGCTAAAATCGCCACCCCCCGGATGCTAGAGCTCTGAGAGGTACAGGTCAACAGGTTATTCGTCCCTTATAGCCATCAATTCCCTTTTGTCCCAAGGAATATGTGTTTCCTGCGTGCACACAATATCAGGATTATTTATCCTCACAAACTCGGCCACCCTTAACCGCTTGGATCTATCATTCAGCACAGCCACATTTACTGAACAAATAATAATTTTACCCATATGGTCCGTGTCTATAACAACTTAGTGTTCTTGATTTCAGCTTAGTTAAAAAGGAAGTAAGGCCATTCCGTGCCAGTCGCAATTCCATTGATTCCATCAATTCCATCTCCGGGTAAGATTTTCATTTTGCTCCCCCGCCTTCACCTACCTTCCACCCGTGCACCCCCCTTCCCATCCCACCCCCCAGAGAACTCCCTTGCCCCCCACCCCCGCCCTGCCCATTCCCCCAACCCTAAGAAGCTATCAGACTGCAATGCAGTCTGTGCGAGATGGGTGCAGCACGAGTGACCCGTGAATTGTGCAATTTATACAATCATTTCCTACTGACATGAGATGAAAAGAAAAAAAAAAGAGGGCCGGTTGAAGAAACAAGAAAAAGAGATAAAAAAGAAAAGACAAAGAAGATAACAGACCCACATTCCTACTCTGATCCCACCATCGCTTCAACACCAGAATCCCGACTGCTAGCATGAGCTAACAATGCATTGCTCCTAATCTTAACATTTTCTCATGGTTTTAGACCGTCAAGGAACTACTTCGCCTTAATTTATGACACAAAAAATCGAGTTTGCCACCCCCCCCCACCACTTTTAAGCATGCTGGGTTAACTAGGTAAGCCTGTGCATTCTTGTCCTGAAAGGGTTTTATCATCTGCCGCAGAAGTCTGGTCGCACAAAAAACGAGCTACCCCCACTAGATCTCTTTGCTTCGGGCCTAGCTTTGTCAAAAATTGCCTGCCTTAATAGAAAGTTCCCAAAGTACCCAAGAGTGGCCCGTGGCTTGGCATCGTCTTTAAGTGGGTGACTCAGTGCGAAGGGTACTGTGTGGGCCCGCTGGACTTCTTGCGCCCAGTTCCAGCCTGCTAGTTCTGGGATGGCAGCTCATAATAGTTCCACCACATAGGCCCAGGTGTCCAACCCCTCAACTCTTTCAGGGACCCCAAGCAAGCGTAGATTGTTGCGCCTCTGGCAATTCTCATGATCCTCCAGCTTCCACTGTATATCGATCACCTGAGATTCGCGCGCTTCTGTTTGAACCCATGTAGCCACCAGGTCTGTCTCTGTCGAGCTAATTCTTGCTTCGAGGTCTGTCAGGCGTTCCCCAAGGAATTACATGCCTTGGTTAGCTTCCTCACCACCCCTTGAACCTTCCGTAATGCAGACTGCACTTTGCGACTGTCTTGGCGCGATTCTTCCCGGTGCATTAGAATTGCCTGATAGATGGTATCCAATGTGGGGGAATCCGGGCCCCGGCGCCCTATAGGATCCCTGGAGGAGAGCCGGTAATGTGCTCAGTGGATGTATAGTCCCAAGTGAGATCCTTGCCCCCTGAGGTACGCTGGCTGACCTTTTTGCTCATCTTATGGGCTGTCAGGACAAGGCCCCCTTTGCCCTCTTTAGGATCGCTATCATTATCATTATCGCTAAACTCGGAGGAGGTGTCAGAGCCATCCGCTGACCACTTGGCCCCATCTGATAGCGAAAAAAACTAGTCACTTGGTTCCTTATCAAGGTCGCACTTATCAGTCTCATCCCCTCCAGGGTGTAGCCCTAACTGTGTAGAGCCTGATGGTTGATTATTGCCCCCCTGAATTACTGATTCCTGGTTGTTAAGTGTGGGAGGATCAGGTAGGGGCAGGCTTGGAGGAACCAGTGGAGCCGGGCTGGGAGCAACCTTTACCTCAGGCACTGGGGGCCCATCACCCGTTATTACTGTGCTGTGCTCAGCTGCTATACTGAGCATCACATTAGATACAGTTATTGAAGAGGCAGAGCCCCCCTTGTCCTTATCCCCTCCCTGCTGAGATCCGGGAGAAGAGAATGTGAAGTTGCTGGCATACCTTCTCCTTGATGTTGGTTGGAGAACTCAGCTGTCAGCTTCCTTCTGGGGGATCCAACCTTGGGGGCATTTTTTGACATCTGTGCTTTGGCAGATCAAGGGCTAACGTTAAGGCGTTCCATCTCCCTGCAGTCCGTAGCTCCTTGCCGCTGCAGATTTGACTCCTGCTTTGCAGCCGATCCCCGAAGGAGATCAGCAAATGTGGGGCCAGCCGGCCGGGTGTTATCGGCGGCTCCGCCCCTTCCTCTCCTCTCCTGAGGAGTTTCCTGGTCTTGGGGAGCCAGAGGGCAGCGTCCGGGCCTCGGGGTCGCCCCCCCGCACGCTCACTCAACAGCTCAGCCGAGCCCGGAGCAGCTTGTGTGGAGGGGCGAGCACTCTTTGCCTTCAAGGCTCCAGCAGCAGTTTTCGGCCTCATGGCTGAAGCCGCCGATATCGCCGCTGAAGCCGCGGCACAAGCAACACAGCCAGAGTAATCTAAGGATGCCTCAGTGAGCCGCCGCAACACTGCAAGGCCTCCGAGAATTTGTACCAGCCGCCGGCAGTTTCCAGGGGTACCCACGCACCTGCCGTCAGCAGCGAGGATCATCTACCACTCTCAGGTCAGTTCATATTTTACTCGCCACAGGTCAGCGTGCCGCAGTCAACCACCAAAGCGGCCGCCATCTTGCTTCCCCTCCAATGTTCAAAGAGGCACTTTCCATAGATTAGCGACCTTACAAAACAGACAACAAGGTCATCAAATAATGCATCAACTTGGTATATATTCTGCCTCCAGCAA